>JAAAWM010012057.1:0-157479 GCA_036873465.1 Thinopyrum obtusiflorum
GGCGACGGCGTAACTGGGGAAGAATTATGCGCAAGAAGAAAATAAAAAATTAGAACCGGAAGCCGACTCCTACTGCAGTCGGCGGCTGTTCAAAGGAAAAAGGGACTTACCATGGATCATGTCCTCAATCTCGCCGTAGCCGTCGGTGAGGATTTTCTCCTTCTCGGCCCAGTTCGAGCATTGAGTCTCGAACTCGGCCGTGAGGGAGTCTTCCACCTCCTTCAGCTTTTGGAGCTCCGCCTGGTCCGCTAGCTCCTTGGCCAGGCAGTCGCACTCCTAAGCCGCCTTGCTGCGCTCCTACTCCTTGGTGCGCAGCTCGGTTTGGGCCTCGCCCAGGCGCTGCTGCAGTTCGGTGGTTGCCCCTGCAACGATAAGAAAGAAAGGACATCAACAATCAACAAAGAAGACAAGTGGTTGCCGGGAGATCCGGCCTGAGTGCTCAATAGTCGGCTCGAATCTCGGGGGCTACACCCAGCGGGTGCGCTGATGCGCCCCCGCGAGAGAGAAGACGGAGTGCTCACTCCGGCTCTCGGTCAAGTCAGTGGTCCGCTTGGCCAGCTCCTGGACATGGGAGTTGAAGGCGGCTGCGCGGATGTTGTGGTAATCCTGCAACAAAGACAACAGAAGAGAAAATAAGTTAGCACTCGGAACTTACCTTGAAGTTCCGAGGCGCCTGCTGATACATCCATTTTGCATCATGTTTTCTTACTGTTATTTATACTGTTTTTATCCATAATAATGCTTTTTGGAGTAATTCTAATGCCTTTTCTCTCATAACTTGCAAGGTACACACCAAGAGGGAGAATTCCGGCAGCTAGAAATCTGGACCTGAAAAAGCTACATCAGGCCACCTATTCTGCACAACTCCGAATGGGCTGAAACTTCACGCAGATTTTTTATGGAATATATAAGAAATATTGGAGCCAATAAGTACCGGAGGGGGGCCACCAGGTGGGCACAACCCACCTCGGCCCACCTTCGGTGCCCATCTTCTGGTATATAAGTGGTTTTGACCTGGAAAAATAAGGAGAATATTTCAGGATGAAGCACCGCCATCTCGAGACGGAACTTGGGCAGGAGCACTTTTGCCCTCCGGCGGAGCGATTCTGCCGGGGGAACTTCCCTCCCAGAGGGGGAAATCATCGTCATCATCATCACCAACAACTCTCCGATCTTGGGGAGGGCAATCCCCATCAACATCTTCACCAGCACCATCTCATCTCAAACCCTAGTTCACCTCTTGTATTCAATCTTCTTACCGGAACTATAGATTGTTGCCCGGGAGTGACTAGTAGTGTTGATTACATCTTGTAGTTGATTACTATATGGTTTATTTGGTGGAAGATATATTATATGTTCAGATCCATTATGCATATTAATACCCCTCTGATCATGAGCATGTTTGTTGATTGTCAGTAGTTACTTTTGTTCTTGAGGTCACGGGATAAATCATGTTGCAAGGAATCATGTCAATTTGATATGTGTTCGATATTTTGATGGTACGTATGTTGTGATTCCCTCAGTGGTGTCATGTGAACGTCGACTACATGACACTTCACCATATTTGGGCCTAAGGGAATGCATTGTGGAGTAGTAAATAGATGGTGGGTTGCGAGAGTGACAGAAACTTAAACCCCAGTTTATGCACTATTCCGTAAGGGACTGATTGGATCCTAGAATTTAATGCTATGGTTAGGATTTATCCTTAATACTTTTCTCGTAGTTGCGGATGCTTGCGGGAGGGTTAATCATAAGTAGGAGGTTTGTTCAAGTAAGAATAGCACCTAAGCACCGGTCCACCCACATATCAAATTATCAAAGTAGCGAACATAAATCAAACCAACATGATGAAAGTGACTAGATGAAATTCTCGTGTACCCTCAAGAACGCTTTCCTTATCATAAGAGACCGTTTTGGCCTGTCCTTTGCCTCAAAAGGATTGGGCTACCTTGCTGCATACTTGTTACTATTATCGTTACTTACTCATTACAAATTATCTTGCTATCAAACTACTCTGCTACTTACAATTTCAGCACTTGAAGATATTACCCTACTGAAAACTACTTGTCATTTCCTTCTGCTACTCGTTGGGTTCGACAATCTTACTTATCGAAAAGAGCTACAATTGATCCCCTATACTTGTGGGTCATCAAGGCTATTTTCTGGCGCCGTTGCCGGGGACTGAAGCGCCTTTGGTAAGTGGAATTTGGTAAGGAAACATTTATATAGTTTGCTGAAATTTATTGTCACTTGTTACTATGGAAAACAATCCTTTGAGGGGTTTGTTCGGGGTACCTTCACCTCGTCCGGAACAACAAATAATTTTCCCTCAATCTACTGCACCTATTGAAAATATTGAATATGAAATTCCTTCGGGTATGATAGAACAACTGCTAGCTAATCCTTATGCAGGAGATGGAACGGAGCATCCTGATATGCACTTGATACATGTGGAACAAATTTGTGGATTGTTTATGCTTGCAGGTTTGCCCAGGGATGAAGTTATGAAAAAGGTTTTCCCTTTATCTTTGAAGGGAAAAGCATTGGCATGGTATAGGCTATGCGATGATATTGGATCATGGAATTGGAATCGTTTATCATGGAATTGGAATCGTTTAAAATTGGAGTTCCACCAAAAAATTTACCCTATGCATCTAGTTCATCGTGATCAGAATTATATATATAATTTTTGGCCTCGTGAAGGAGAAAGTATCACTCTAGCTTGGGGGAGGCTTAAGTCAATGCTATATTCATGCCCCAATCATGAGCTCTCAAGAGAAATTATTATCCATAATTTTTATGCTCAGCTTTCTCGTAATGATTGAACCATGCTGGTACTTCTTGTGCTGGTTCGTTTATGAAGAAAACTAATTAATTTTGGTGGGATCTTCTGGAAAGAATTAAACACAACTCTGAAGATTGGGAACTCGATGAAGGTAAAGAGTCAGGTATAAAGCTTAAGTATGATTGTGTTAAATCTTTTATGGATACCGATGCTTTTCAAAAGTTTAGCATTAAATATGGACTTGACTCTGAGATAGTAGCCTCCTTTTGTGAATCATTTGCTACTCATGTTGAACTCCCTAAAGAGGAATGGCTTAAATATCACCCAATTGAGAAACCCCCTTTTCCAGTTAGGATAAAGGAACATGCTAAGGTTGCAACTGTGGTCAACAAAAGCTCTGTTAGAGCACCTAAACCAGATGAACAAATTAGAGTTGAACCTAATATTGCAATTGTGGTCAACAAAAGATCTGTTAAAGATCTCTTAGAAGAAGATGTGGATGGGCATGTTATTTACTTCTGTAAAGAAGCTGGTAGAATTGCTAAACCTGATGGAAAAGAAAAACATAGACCAGTTGTTGGCATGCCTGTCATTTCAGTTAAAATAGGAGATCACTGTTATCATTGTTTATGTGACATGGGTGCTAGTGTGAGTGCTATTCCTTACAAGTTATATCAAGAGATTAGAGAAGACATAGCACCTACGAAGTTAGAAGACATAGATGTTACTATTAAACTTGCTAATAGAGACACCATATCACCGTGTGGGATCATTAGGGATGTTGAAGTCTTGTGTGGGAAAATAAAATATCCTACTGATTTTCTTGTTCTTGGTACCCCGCAAGATAACTTTTTCCCCATTATTTTTGGTAGACCTTTCTTGAACACAGTTAATGCTCGGATAGATTGCCAGAAACAAACTATGGGTGTTAGCTTTGGTGATCAGTCTCATGAGTTTAATTTTTCCAAGTTTAGTAGAAACCATCACGAAAAAGAATTGCCTAGTAAGGATGAATTAATTGGTCTTGCTTCTATTGCTGTGCCACCTACTGATCCTTTGGAACAATACTTGCTAGACCATGAAAATTATTTACATATGCATGAAAGAAATGAAATAGATAATATTTTCTTTGAACAATGCCCTCTACTTGAACACAATTTGCCTATTGAAACTCTCGGAGGTCCTCCTCCACCTAAAGGTGATCCTGTGTTTGAATTAAAACAATTGCCAGACACATTGAAATATGCTTATCTTGATGAAATGAAGATATATCATGTTATTATTAGTGCTAACCTTTTAGAGCATGAAGAAGAAAGATTATTGAAAGTTCTAAGGAAGCACTGAGCTGCTATTGGATATACTCTTGATGATTTAAAGGGCATTAGTCCCACTCTATGTCAGCATAAAATGAATATGGAACCTGATGCTAAACCCGTTGTTAATCACCAATGTCGGTTAAATCCGAAGATGAAAGAGGTGGTAAGAACGGAAATATTAAAACTTCTGGAAGTAGGTATAATCTATCCTATAGCTGATAGTAGATGGCTAAGTCCTGTTCATTGTGTCCCTAAGAAAGGAGGTATTACTATTATTCCTAATGATAAGAATGAACTTATTCCACAAATAATTGTTATAGGCTATAGAATGCTAATTGATATCAGAAAATTAAATTAATCTACTAGAAAAGATCATTACCCTTTTCCCTTTATTGATCAAATGCTTGAAAGATTATCTAAGCACACACACTTTTGCTTCCTTGATGGATATTCTGGTTTTTCACAAATACCTTTTTCTCAACCAGATCAAGAAAATATCACTTTTACTTGTCCCTTTGGAACCTATGCTTATAGACGTATGCCTTTTTGGTTTATGTAATGCACCTGCTACCTTTCAAAGATGCATGATGGCTATATTCTCTGACTTTTGTGAGAATTTTGTTGAGGTTTTCATGGATGACTTCTCTGTTTATGGGAAGTCTTTTGATGATTGTTTAAGCAATCTTGATTGAGATTTGCAGAGATGTGAACAAACAAATCTTGTCTTGAATTGGGAGAAGTGCCACTTTATGGTTAATGAAGGCATTGTCTAGGGTCATAAAATTTTTGAAATAGGTATTGAAGTGGACCAAGCTAAGGATGATGCTATTGAGAAAATGCCATGTCCCAAGGACATCAAAGGTATTCGTAGTTTCTTACGTCATGCTGGTCTATAAGAGATTTATCAAAGACTTTTCTAAAATTTCTAGGCCTCTTACTAATCTTTTGCAAAAGGATATTCCTTTTGTCTTTGATGGTGATTGTCTTGAAGCCTTTGAAACACTCAAGAAAGCCTTAATTACTGCACCTATTGTTCAACCACCTGATTGGAATTTGCCTTTTGAAATTATGTGTGATGCTAGTGATTATGCTGTTGGTGCTGTTCTAGGACAAAGAGTTGATAAGAAATTGAATGTTATTCATTATGCTAGTAAAACTCTAGACAGTGCTCAAATAAATTATGCTACTACTGAAAAAGAATTCTTAGCAGTGGTGTTTGCTTGTGATAAGTTTAGACCTTATATTGTTGATACCTTATATTGTTGATTCTAAAGTAACTGTTCACATAGACCATGCTGCTATTAAATATCTTATGGAAAAGAAAGATGCTAAACCTACACTTATTCGTTGGTTCTCTTGTTACAAGAATTTTATTTGCATATTATTGCTAGAAAAGGAGCTGAGAACCCCATAGATGATAACTTCTAGGCTTGAAAATGTGCTTGATGACCCACTACCTATTGATGAGAGTTTTCCTGATAAGCAGTTAGCTGCAATAAATGTTGCTAATGGAACTCCTTGGTATGCTGACTACGCTAATTACATTCTTGCTAAATATTTACCACCTAGCTTTACTTACCAACAAAAGAATCAATTCTTCTATGATTTAAGACATTACTTTTGGGATGACGCACATCTTTATAAAGAAGGGTAGATGGTATTATTAGATGTTGTGTACCTGAGCATGAACAGGGACAAATCCTACAGAAATGTCACTCCGAAGCTTATGGAGGGCATCATGCTGGAGATAGAACTGCTCACAAGGTATTGCAGTCTGGATTTTATTGGCCTACTCTCTTCAAGGATGCTCGTAAGTATGTCTCATCTTGTGATGAATGCCAAAGAATAGGTAATATTGGTAAGCTTCAAGAAATGCCTATGAACTATTCTCTTGTTGTTGAACCATTTGATGTTTGGGGATTTGATTACATGGGACCTTTTCCTTCCTCTAATGGGAATACACATATTTTGGTTGCTGTTGATTATGTTACTAAATGGGTAGAAGCAATTCCAACCAGTAGTGTTGATCACAACTCCTCTATTAAAATGCTTAAGGAAGTTATTTTCCCAAGGTTTGGAGTCCCTAGATATTTAATGACTGATGGTGGTTCACACTTTATTCATGGTGCTTTCCGTAAAATGCTTGCTAAGTATGATGTTAACCATAGAATTGCATCACCCTATCATCCTCAGTCTAGTGGTCAAGTTGAACTTAGCAATAGAGAAATAAAATTAATTTTTCAAAAGACTGTCAATAGGTCCAGGAAGAATTGGTCTATGAAATTAGATGATGCACTTTGGGCTTATAGAACATCATATAAAAATACTATGGATATGTCTCCTTATAAAATGGTTTATGGAAAAGCTTGTCATTTGCCTCTTGAGTTAGAACATAAAGCATATTGGGCAGTTAAAGAACTCAACTATGACTTCAAACTTTCTGGTGAAAAGAGGTTATTTGGTATAAGCTAATTAGATGAATGGAGAACCCAAGCTTATGAAAATGGAAAGTTATTCAAAGAAAAAGTCAAAAGATGGCATGACAAAATAATTCAAAAACGTGAGTTTAAAGTCAGAGAATATGTTCTTTTGTACAACTCTGGTTTTAGATTCTTTGCAGGGAAGCTCCTCTCGAAGTGGGAAGGCCCATATGTCATCGAGGAGGTTTACCGGTCAGGTTCCATCAAAATAAATAATTTCGAAGGAACTAACGCGAAGGTTGTCAACGGATAACGAATAAAGCATTATATCTCAGGTATGCCTATTAATGTTGAAAGTAATATTATCCAAACTTTGACACCGGAAGAACACATAAAAGAGTCCTTCTGGAACACTTCGGAATCGTCAAAATAAGGAGGTACGTGATACGGTAAGTAAATGGACTCCGAAAAATCTGCAAAAATATTTTTTGTCAGTTTTGGAATAATTTAGAATTTTGGGAATAAAGAAACTGCGAGGAAGTGTTGCCTAGTGGGGACAAGACACCAGGGCGCGCCAGGCCCCCCTGGCGCGCCCAGATGGGTTGTGCCCACCCGGGACACCTCCCGTACTCCGTTTTTCTTCCGTGTGCTTGTCCTGCAAAATAAAAATTCTATGTATACTTCCTGAATCTGTTAACCACCATATCGCGGAGAAAATCTGCTGTTCTCTTTTCTTGTGGTTTTCGGTCAGATTTATCAAGCTAAGCATCATGACTTCCTGCTCCTCCAACCACATGGAAGAAGATGCTTGGCTGATGAAGATTGAAACGAAGCTGAAGGAAGAAAAGGGCAAATTACCTTCTTCATCACCACCACCATCTTCATCACCACCAAAGGACAACTGAGTGTCGGGTATGGGCACTCCCCTTGGCTTCCGCCAAGCTTGGGGGAGGTACCACGGTATCGTATCATCCCACTATCTTTTTACTTTTACTTATCTTAGTTCAATCTTTTGCTTGGATGAATAAAGTTTAGTTTGGTCCTTTCTTCTTTGAGAATTTGCTTAGTAATCTATCATTATAATCATGTGCAAGTTATATAATAAATTTAGTTTGAATTTTTACTTTCTTTACTTTCATGTTGGAATAAAGAAAAGAAATAAGAAAGAAAGAAAAGAAAGGAAGTAAATCAATAAGATCATATACTAATCCTATGGTAGGTGATAGCACTACATAAGGAAAAGTATAAATAAGAAAATTTTATTAGAGATTGACAAACATAGAATTAGTCAATGATGCAACTCTTGAAAGAATTAATAAGTGAAGAGAAGATTCACATATAAATATACCATCCTAGAAATCTTTTGTGATTGTGAGCCCTCATCAAAATATTATATGCCAAAATTGTTGACGTTGGACAAGGAAGACAACTTAAGTGTTTATGTTTGTTTATATTCACATAGAAGTCATATTGTCATAGATCCTTCAACATGCGATGCTTGCCCCTATCTTTGCTAGCCAAAAACTCCGCACTAAGTAGAGATACTACTTGTGCATCCAAAAACCCTTAAACCCAAACCTTTTTCAAGTGTCCACCATACCTACCTATGGATTGAACAAGATCCTTCAAGTAAGTTGTCATCGGTGCAAAAAGGGAATAAAAATTGCTTCTAAATATGTAAGATCATTTAGTGTAAGAGAAAATTGAGCGTAGTATGAACTTGGATGAGAAAGAATAAAAGCGACAGACTGCATAATAAAGGTTGTCATCTTAAGGGGCAATACAACATGATGTTCTTTTGCACTAAGGTATTGAGCATGCAAACAAATAAGCGCATGGCAACCTCTGCTTCCCTCTGCGAAGGGTCTATCTTTTACTTTTATGTATTTACTTTTATGCAAAGAGTCAAAGTTTTCCTTCTATTCCTTTTTATTTATTCTTTTGGCAAGCATCATGTGGTGAGGAAAGATCTAGGCACATATGTCAAGTTGAATATAGATAGCATGGGTTATTATTCTTGACATCACCCTTGAGGTGAGTAAGTTGGGAAGCGAAACTATAAGCCCCTATCTTTCTATGTGTCCGGTTGAAACGTTTTGCTCATGGGTACAAGGTGAGTGTTAGCAATCATAAAAGACTATATGACGGTTGAGTATGTGGACTTGCTTAAGAGCTCCGATACGTGACCCTTCCTGAAAAGATGATGAATTGTAGTTGCAAAGTTGACTGAGAACATAGTTTGTTGGTTTTTAATAGAGTTTTTGCTTTATACTTCGATTATGTGATGAACTATTACTTATTCATGGGAAGTATATGATGCAAGTTCTATGATAAAAGTCCTATGTTTAAATTTGTGGCTGTTATAATAATCAACATGATGCTTCTATGTCCGTATTTTGTTTTTATTGACACCTCTTTCTCAAAGCATGTGAACATGTTTCTCGACTTCAGTTTTCGCTTGAGGACAAGCGAGGTCTAAGCTTGGGGGAGTTGATATGTCCATTTTGCATCATGTTTTCTTACTGCTATTTATAATGTTTTTATCTATAATAATGCTTTTTGGAGTAATTCTAATGCCTTTTCTCTCATAATTTGCAAGGTACACACCAAGAGGGAGAATTCCGGTAGCTGGAAATCTGGACCTGAAAAAGCTACGTCAGGCCACCTATTTTGCACAACCCCAAATGGGCCGAAACTTCATGGAGATTTTTTATTGAATATATAAGAAATATTGGAGCCAATAAGTACCAGAGGGGGCCACTAGGTGGGCACAACCCACCTGGGCATGCCAGGCCCCCCTGGCGTGCCCTGGTGGGTTGTGGCCTCCTCGGCCCACCTCCGGTTCCCATCTTTTGGTATATTAGTGGTTTTGACATAGAAAAAATAAGGAGAATACTTTCGGGATGGAGCGCCGCCGTCTCGAGGCGGAACTTGGGCACGAGCACTTTTGCCCTCCGGCGGAGCGATTCTGCCGGGGGAACTTCCCTCCCGGAGGGGGAACCATCGTCATCATCATCACCAACAACTCTCCCATCTTGGGGAGGGAAATATCCATCAACATCTTCACCAGCACCATCTCATCTCAAACCCTAGTTCACCTCTTGCATTCAATCTTGTTATCGGAACTATAGATTGTTGCCCGGGAGTGACTAGTAGTGTTGATTACATCTTGTAGTTGATTACTATATGGTTTATTTGGTGGAATATTATATGTTCAGATCCATTATGCATATTACACTACAAAAAAAAGACACATCTGTGACATTTTGGGCCGAACGAATTTTTTTCCTGTCATACTTATGACACTTCTATGACGATAATTATGACAAAACCCGGTATCATCATAGATGTGGTGGGGTCCTACTTTTATGACAAAAAATCATGACAGAAAATGGGCTTTTTGTCCTGGGCGGGCCGGAGACGCTGCTGCATGACATTCTTTGGGCCGTCCATGACGGAAAAATCCATGGTAGAAGCGAGGGCGAGGAAAATATCGGGGAGTTCCCGGTTACGGTGGGTGGTCGGGGGCCAAGCGATGCGCGTGGGTGCGAGGCGTTGGGCTCTAACTGAACCCGAGCGAGGCGTTGTGCTCTAACTGAACCCGTGCGATTGCACAGTAGGCTATGCATTACTGAACCCGTGCGATCGATTGATCCCTTGCTGTTAACTGAACCCGAGTAATTCCTTCGCTACTGCTGCTAACTGAAGCCGATCAAACACTGCTGCCTCCTTCCCTGGATGAACAGTGAGCGTTGTTGAGGGGGTTTCGATGAACAGTTCCCCGTGGGGGGTTGGATGAACAGGACCCCATTGTAGTAGAGGCCGTTGCCGCTGGATGAACAGTACCCCGATCGATCGAGCCGGTGGATGAACAGGACCCCGTGGAGGGCTGGATGAACAGGACCCCGTGGAGGGCTGGTTGAACAGTAGCCGGTGGAGGGCTGGATGAATAGTAGCCCGTGGAGGGCTGGATGAACATTAGCCCATGGAGGGGTGGTTGAACAGGACCCCGTGGAGAGGGCTGGCTGAACAGTAGCCAGTGGAGGAGCGGTGGAGGCTGGATGAACAGGAGCCGTTGGATGAACAGTCGTAGGTGGAGGCTGGAGGAGGTCGACGGTGGATGAACAGTAGCCCGTGGAGGCTGGAGGTGGTCGACGGTGGAGATGAACAGTATCCCGTGGAGTACGTTTTGCGGTACGCCACACACCTCCGGATGAACAGGACCCCCGTTTCGACCGTAGCACTCCAACACAAGTCCGTTTACTTCGTTTTGCGGTACGCCACACCCCTCCCGATCTACAGGACCCCGTTTCGACCGTAGGAGGTCTGTTTCCTCTGTTTTGCGGTACGCCAGACCCCTCCCGATGAACAGGATCCCGTTTCCACCGTGGCCGGCCGAACACAAGGCCATTTCCTCCGTGCTGCGGTACGCCAGGCCTCGTTTCCATCGGTTGTTCCGTCCAAGCCGGTTGGCTCCCGATGAACACGACGACGCATTCCGTTCTGACCCAGCCGGTTGCCTCCCCATGAATACGACGATGGCGCAGCTTCTCCGTTCTGACCCAGCCATGTACACGAGCCCTGGCCATACATATGCGCGAGTAGGCGTTCGAGACCCCGCCCGTACGTACGTATGTGGCCATATTTTCTTTCTTGCACCCTGGCCGCCGTACGTACGTGTACATGCTACGTGCACGCCTCTACTATGACACGTGTGCGCCTCTACATCGACCAGTATGTACGTACACGTTCGCAACCAGAATGAGAACGCTACGTACGCTTCGACCAGGTGGGTCCCGACTGTCAGGCACTTCCTTGCGTGCGAAGACGTAGCTGGTGGGTCCCAGCAGTCAGGGGGCAAATCATTTTTTTTGCCCGTAATATGGACGCACTTCCTTGCGTGCGAAGATGTAGCTGGTGGGTCCCAGCAGTTAGGGGACGAATATTTTTTTTGCCCGTAATATGGACGCACTTCCTTGCGTGCGAAGATATAGCTGGTGGGTCCCAGCAGTCAGGGGGGAACGTTTTTTTTCGCGAAATACGGTGGCCCATCTGGTGGGTCCCTGCTGTCAGGTGGAGGAATAATTATTTTGCGCGTAATAAGGAGGCACTTCCTTGCTGCGGCCGTGGACCCAGCTCTCAGCCTCTCAACGTACAGTACTCACTACTAGGAAAAGGGCTATAGATGATATGGCCACTAATGGCGCACTAGACATGTGGTGCGCCACTACTATATACTAATGGCGCACCATGTGTTGGTGCGCCATTAGTGTCCAAATACTAATGGCGCACCACATCCACGGTGCGCCATTAGTAATAATTTTTTTTTTCATTTTTTTTTTCAAAACTAGTAATGGCGCACCAGTGGATAGTGCGCCATTACTAGTTAAACTAGTAATGGCGCACCACATCCACGGTGCGCCACTAGTAATTTTTTTTTCAAATTGTTTTTCAAATTTTTTTCAATTTTTTTTATTTTTTTTTAAAACTAGTAATGGCGCACCAGTGGATAGTGCGCCATTACTAGTTAAACTAGTAATGGCGCACCACATCCACGGTGCGCCACTAGTAATTTTTTTTCAATTTTTCCCCCCCCCCCCCCCCCCCCCCCCCCCCCCCCCCCCCCCCCCCCCCCCCCCCCCCCCCCCCCCCCCCCCCCCCCCCCCCCCCCCCCCCCCCCCCCCCCCCCCCCCCCCCCCCCCCCCCCCCCCCCCCCCCCCCCCCCCCCCCCCCCCCCCCCCCCCCCCCCCCCCCCCCCCCCCCCCCCCCCCCCCCCCCCCCCCCCCCCCCCCCCCCCCCCCCCCCCCCCCCCCCCCCCCCCCCCCCCCCCCCCCCCCCCCCCCCCCCCCCCCCCCCCCCCCCCCCCCCCCCCCCCCCCCCCCCCCCCCCCCCCCCCCCCCCCCCCCCCCCCCCCCCCCCCCCCCCCCCCCCCCCCCCCCCCCCCCCCCCCCCCCCCCCCCCCCCCCCCCCCCCCCCCCCCCCCCCCCCCCCCCCCCCCCCCCCCCCCCCCCCCCCCCCCCCCCCCCCCCCCCCCCCCCCCCCCCCCCCCCCCCCCCCCCCCCCCCCCCCCCCCCCCCCCCCCCCCCCCCCCCCCCCCCCCCCCCCCCCCCCCCCCCCCCCCCCCCCCCCCCCCCCCCCCCCCCCCCCCCCCCCCCCCCCCCCCCCCCCCCCCCCCCCCCCCCCCCCCCCCCCCCCCCCCCCCCCCCCCCCCCCCCCCCCCCCCCCCCCCCCCCCCCCCCCCCCCCCCCCCCCCCCCCCCCCCCCCCCCCCCCCCCCCCCCCCCCCCCCCCCCCCCCCCCCCCCCCCCCCCCCCCCCCCCCCCCCCCCCCCCCCCCCCCCCCCCCCCCCCCCCCCCCCCCCCCCCCCCCCCCCCCCCCCCCCCCCCCCCCCCCCCCCCCCCCCCCCCCCCCCCCCCCCCCCCCCCCCCCCCCCCCCCCCCCCCCCCCCCCCCCCCCCCCCCCCCCCCCCCCCCCCCCCCCCCCCCCCCCCCCCCCCCCCCCCCCCCCCCCCCCCCCCCCCCCCCCCCCCCCCCCCCCCCCCCCCCCCCCCCCCCCCCCCCCCCCCCCCCCCCCCCCCGTAGTCCATTTTTTTTGTTGGCCAGGGCCAGGGTTAAAAATTTAAACGAAATTTCGCATATTTCTGTGGGTTCCAAACTATTTTTAATACCGAAATGTCGAGCCGGCAAAATAGGTGCGCCACTAGTAGGCCTTTTCCTAGTAGGGACTCTTCCGATGGAAGTCGTTCGTTGACCACATTGACCACGCCGCACCGAGAGCACCAAGGCGGTGGACGACGGCGAGGCCTAGGAAGGGAACGACGCGGAGCCGACCGGGTAAGACGTGGCAGTGGATGCCCACGCGGAGAGGAGTATGAGGGTTCACTGGTTCGGCTGCGGTGTGATGCTACCGTCGCCGCAGGGCCTGGCCAGCGGTGGGAGTAGTAGGGGGCGGTGAGGCCTCCGCGGCAGCACAGCCGGCCACGGGAGGCAAGAGCACGCGGTGGTTTGGACGGCTGGAGCAAGAAAATCAGAGGTTGAAGAAGCAAGACGACCATTGGATGTTAACAATCCAATGGTCACTAGTGATAGAATCGTTTGTTGACTAAGTTGACAAAGCCCTCCTTCCGCGTCAACTTAGTAGGCCCACAAGTCAGCCTCCCACTATGGTGGGTCCCAGCTAGCAGGGGGAGTATTCATTTTTTTGCGTACTAAGGAGGCACTTCCTTGCGTGCGAAGATATAGCTGGTGGGTCCGAGCTGTCAGTGGGAGTATTCATTCTTTTTGGCGTAATATGGAGGTACTTGCTTGCGTGCGGCCATGGACATGTGGATCCCAACTGTCAGCCTCTCCATGTACGTCCCTCTTTCGATGTTGTTGTTTGTTGACAACGTTGACCATGCCGTGCCGAGAACACCAGCGCGATGGACGACGGCGAGACCCAGGAAGGGAATGACCCAGAGGCGGCGAAGCCACAGAAGTGGAGGGATGTGGGTGAGTAGAGGGATGGCCTGGCCAGCGGTGGGAGTAGTAGGGGGCGGTGAGGCCTGCGCGGCCGCACAGCCAGCCACGGGAGGCGGGAGCAGGCGGTCCCGCCGGCGCTGGATTTGGCGGCTGGAGCAAGAAGATCAGAGATTGAAGAAACACGACGGCCGTTGGATTGACATCCAACGGTTACGTCTGCTAGAATCGTTTGTTGTCGTATATAATAAGTAAAAAAAATCTTGCATACGTGTCAACTTAATAGGCCCACAAGTCAGACCATTCCCTATTTTTTTAATAATTTATATTTAGCTAATTGCAACTTCTTATGCAATTTATTGTAGTCCATTTTTTTTGTTGGCCAGGGCCAGGGTTAAAAATTTAAACGAAATTTCGCATATTTCTGTGGGTTCCAAACTATTTTTAATACCGAAATGTCGAGCCAGATTTAAAGTACTTTGAATATATATTTGAATTAGGTTAAAGCCCAGTGAAATTGGAATCTGAAAATGTGAAAACATTCAGAAATTATAAAGTAATTGCCAATTTGTCATCTGTTTTTTATATTTATAGCCCATTTCATATTACTTTCAAGATTTGCAGGCATCTTGAAAGAGTTGCAGCCCATCAGGGCGTAGAAAAATAAGTAGGCCTGGATTGGGTATTCTTCAGAAAAAAAAAACTGGGCTCATTTTCACAAACAAAAAATAGCTGGGCTGGTCATGTGGTGAACATAAAATATAAGCCTGGGCTAGACGGGCCATAGCCCTGTTGAAACCCTGCTCCGTCTCAACAATAACAAAGAAAATACTGCTCGAGTAGCTACGTCTGAGGTGTCAGCCAATCTTGTGATGTTCTCTTGTCTATTGACTATATACGCTGACAATGTCGTGGGTCCCAGATGTCAGGAAACCAATAGCAGGAAGCATTTTATTTTTCCATACGCTGACAATGGAGTATATATATATAACAAAAAATTAGGAACTTCCTTGCGTCCGGCCATAGACATGGTGGGCCCCTACTGTCATCCTCTCCACGTACAGTCCTCTGCCGATTCCTCTTGTTTGTTGAACATGTTGACAACGCGAGAGGGCGGCGCCGCGGCAAGCACAGCAAAGCGCGCGGAGGACGACGGCGAGGCCTCGGAGGTCGGTGTTAATGATTTAGGAGATGGTGGGGCGGCGATGCTTGCGATGAGGCGCAGCCAGCCGTGGGAGGCAGAAGCAGGCGGCCCCACCGGCGCTGGTTTGCTTTTGGTGGCTGGAGGAAGACAGGACTGAAGAAACACGACAGACTGTAAAAGCAGCAGGAGTACTTAACAACCTTAACTGAAACCAGCAGGGGCACTTTGCCTACCGTACAAAGCACACCTCGAATAGTGCTACTTTGCCTACAGTTAACCAAAGGGTGAGGCCGCCAAGCCCTAGGACAAGGCCCGAGCGCCACCCCGCGCATCCACAACCTTCTGAAAGCGGCTTCATCTCGCAATGTGGTCAATAAACAGGGTATTCGCTATAGAGCCATGGAAAAGCAGGAACATAATCTTCTGTCATATTCTCCAAAATGGACGGGCCTTCATTATTTGAGACCACCCATGAATAAGTGTCTTTTCACCTCCAAGGGGAATGGAGTAGGTCGACATAAACATCATGTTGTGACCAAGCGCAAGTCTGACCCGACCATGGTCAGGCATCTGTATAGGAACAATAGACCCGGGCAGTTCCTGTTTCAAGAAGATCACAACTATAAAACTGTGCATATGCAAGAGTTTATGAACAACATATATAACACAAAACAGCTCGTACCATAAGTTTCTCAACACAGTTGGACCTGTTCAACGAGTGCAACAGTGGCACACATATCCCACATGGCCTTCCACCATTGAAACGCCCCACAAGGACCTCAAGACGATCAATAAAGTGTAGGAACTTGTGGATGTCGTCCAAGTCAACTTCACTGCCATGAGTAACAACCGAGTTCTTATAGAATAACAAACGAGTAGCCTACTTAACTCTGAAAAAACCTAAACGTGCCACCAATTATAAGAAAATATTAGTTAGAAGTAGCATCTTCGTGAGAGATTTGTTGCTATTTCTAAAGTTAAATTGTGATTAGTTAGATAGAATAGGTTGATTAAGAAGTAATCGAGGCAAGAAGCAAGAACCAGATAACAAACTAACATGGATGAACAATTGGAACGACATCGGGGTGGAAGATCGCAGTGAAGATGAGTCCAGGTTATGCTATTTCCATCAACATTCGTGCGCCAACTTTCAGTCCGTAACACTTGAGAAAGTTTATCCAAGTTCGGTCATAAAAAAAGTAGCAATCTTCTTGGTTCATGAACCCAACTCGAAACTTATATCCATGGCTTGTATTCACTATGAACATTAAACTGGTGTATTCAGTTATGGCAAGGCCGAGCATCTTGAGTACATGTGTTCTGGCAGAGCAAGGAATCTACTGCAGGAAAAATAATATGAGAACACAATGTATTCCCTATATCCAAATCTAGAAATAATTTCCTCCTTCACATTAGTGTTGACCATGGTACTAGTACATTTTATCCAAATATAGCAATCCAAATTTCCAAATTAGTCGACAGCATGTTCAAAAAACCCCACCCTCCCGGATAGAAAAGAGGATTATAGGAACATACTGTGCGCGTTTTAAAATCCTGTGTTAGGATGAGAAGGAACAAGTGTGGCGTCTCGCCGAGGGCACAGAAACCTGTAGGGTCCTCGCACTTTGGGCACTGCAAATGAAACACACTAGATTCAGTAGGAAGAAAAATGCATCAACGGCGGTGGCTGGCATCCTAGGAGTACCTGCGACCAAGGGACTTGGATTTATCGGGGATGGATGAAGAATTTGTACCAGGTTCTCCATGAGAAAACCCTATGCAATCGCCGAGCGGGGGTTTTCTCTGAACAAGCAGACGAGGGAGAAGGGGATTCAGGCCCAGTGAAATATTGCTGCTTCGTCCGTCCAGCTTACTGCTAAAGCTGGAAAGGTGGGGGTTTTTGTGATTTGATGGCTCATTGGGCATTACTGCGGCACTACGACCGGGGTGTGTCTATCGTGCAGTTGTGCACTCTAATTTGGTGCATATGGCACGTGGACCCAGTTGTCGGATGCCCCACATATCAGCGAAAGGAAATAGAAAGACAGGAGTAACTAGTTACACATAAATATATTTTTGACAGAGAGATACTCCCTCTGTAAAGAAATATAAAGATCTTTTATATCACAACTTTATACATAAGAAAATCAAGGGCAATATATATAAAATATATAATTATAAAAAACAGAGTTTTTTAACACAGTATAGACGGGTTGGTGATGATGGTGTGCCTGCCATCCTGCAATATAGGCCGTCCGATTTATATCTGACGGATAGGAAGGAAACTATGGCAATTTTGCAAAAAGGTACCCACACACCTCCCCACATTTGCAAATAAGGCCTTCCCTCATTCATCCTTTTCTCTCGCAAGATAAAATACTCATACAAATACATCTTGATGTTACGTGCAACGCACGGGCATTATGGGGGTTCAACTGAGAAATACTCAGACATGCTCACGGTTCTGGACTTTGGGTCACAGGCCGGTGGGTCTGCATGTTTGGGGGCCCATGTGTTCTACCTCAGCGCTTTTCATATTGCAAGTGGTCGGTACGGCGCTGGTTTTAGATGCGGTCGCAAGGCGAATACACAAAATTGAATAAAGCACGGCAGCTGTTGGAATGAAATCAAACGACAGTTCCTAACAAGCAATCAGAGTTGCAATTCTATCAACAATAGTGTCATACTACTTATACACACAGGACACTTGTTTCACCATGCCAGAGTATTACATCAAAATCTCTCGGAGGATAGATCAGTTCAGTAGTTGCGTGCTGCTACTGAAGAATTTCAAAGTTGATTTGGACCAGCTCTCCTTGCCGAGAAAGTTCGATTTTGACATCATCCCCTACCGCAAGATATGATTTAGATTTGAACCTTGACCATCCTTTAGCATCGATCATCATGCGACCATCCTTTGTACTTACGATATATTGAGCAGGTTCATTCACACCAAGGCTGCGCATGGTAAGAGAAACTTGGCCACGGTCGCCCGGATTGTTGAACGACTCCCTCGTTGCTCTAGGAATTCTCTGTTTGCAAACAAGAAGATATACACAAACAGTTAGATCAACACAGTGAATCATGTGAAACAACATGGAAAGAAAAAAGAACGAAGCACTTGGGCGGCCAATGCTTACCAAGAAGGTGGACATGTGGGTTTTTGTAAGGACTTTGGTATATGAAGTGCGAACTGCAGCCCAGTCTGTTGCCGGTGCAACTGCTGGTTCCATTGCCGCTGCATGGGCCGGAGCAGATGCAAGTGCAAGTGTTGGTGCAGGTGCCAAAGCCATTGCTGGTGTCCATGCCGGTGCGACTGGTAGTGCCGCTACTGCTGCCGGAGATGGTGCTCCTTGTAGAGCTGGTGCCGGTGACGGAGTAGGTGCCGATGTCGATGCCCGATCCTGCGGTAGATCAGCCTGATCCGCTGACGTGGTCGGTGCCCAATCCTTAGCTTGATCAGACTGAGCTGCTGCCGCTGTCAGTGCAAGAGCAACTACCGGTGCTCGATCTGTTGCTGAAGGTGGTAGCGATGTGCGAGACAGCGGCGATCGTGTCTAATCTGCTATGATCAGCTTTCTAACTTGACTAGGCTCCGTGACCGTGATCCAGTCTTTTCCTTCATTTATTTTAAATGCGAGAAGGACTAATTATGGCGTGTTTGTTAAACCAAACTGTAGTTCATCATAGGGATTCAGCTTGTACTCAGACAACAGACTGATCCAATTTTTTCCAGTAATATAAGTGATGGACAGTGCCTTCGTTACTGACATGACATAATAAGTGAAACCTGCAAAAATATCCATCGTAGAGCAAACCAAACGGTTTATTCTGTGATGAATGTCACGTGGCAAAACCTGCATCATAAAATTGCAGTAAAAGAAAGAAAACATGACATTAAATCAATAAGATCTAGACAGTAAATCAATAAGATTTACTTGATGTGACACGAGTGAATCCTTACCAAGAAATCACTATGTTGAAGTACTAAACAGAAGATTGGTCGCCAACTACGCGTGGCATGCAGGTCCCCCGCCTACTCCCACAAGAAGGACAGTCCAAAGGTCGTGACAAATCGTATGGACCGAACATCCATGGGACTGGAAATCCTGGTGGGTGCGATAATCCCTGCAATGCATACATATATTAGAGTGTAACCATAATTGATAAACCATCCTCACAAAAAAGATGATCTGGATACTTCAAAATATACAGACTAAATTGAGTGGACAGACATTAACATAGACTGTTCTCAGGACTCACCACACACCAAAAGCGGCAGTACTAAACAATACAGGGTTCACAAACACAAATCAAGTACTGAACAATAGTACTTACTACAGACAAGCAAAGTTGCACTAATTAAACTCTGCAGACTATTTCTTGCCACCAACCTACGGGATGAACCCCGCATAACTGACTAGGCCATGGACTTCGTGAGAGATGTCTACCGGCACCATCACCATCTCCTCAACCTTGGAAAACCAAACAGAGTGGTCTTTCCACTCATAAACATGATGATGAAGACATGCCACATCAGATTTGTCGGGAAGCTTTACAAGAACCACACCCTTCGTAATCGAAGGCACAACCAGGAAATTGTTGTGGTCAAGTACAGCCTCGAGAACACGCCTGACAACAATGCTACAGGAAAACACTAGTTCAGGACACGCGGCGACAAGGACACGACAGCTGGATAGTTTAGCAGTAGAACTCATCCTCGGGTCTTCCAGTTCACACGGCATGACTTTGAGAACTTCATCTTCACCGCGGACCTGGTTCTAATTCAAACAGAAACCAAATATTTTATTATTACCTCCATTAAAAAATATAAGATGATTTTCGATATTTTACTCCATATATGACTACATATACGCACAGAAATGAGTGAACAAAGACACTAGAACATGTCTTCAAAGGCATGAGAGCAGAGGGATTACTTGCAATATCCATAATACAAGTTACTGATGCAAATATACCCTCTTCAAAGGTAGCATTGATGTTCATAAAGTAGTTGAAAGTAATCTATAAGAAATCAGTGTCAACCTCTCGCATGTTTTGGTCAAAAGAGGAATTTAGAACCGCCATTTGCACACAAAAATCACATGCAAGATCACCCAGAAAGTAGTACTACTAGTACTAGTACTGCATGTTAGATGAAAAAACACGATCAAGATCGAGAAAAAGATCATCAAGAGGAGATATTACCTGGACTTGCTTAATGAGGGATCCCGGAGAGGGGGGTTGGACAGGGCGATGGCTTTGAGCTTGTCTGCGGTAGTCTCGGCAGGGTGCTTGCACTTCTTCGTACCATGAGCCTCGACGGTTTTTGCCAGAGCCATAGACATCAATTTAGCCGGTGCTCCAGCGTCCATCAAGGAACTGTCAAATAGAAATAAAAGAAAAGAAACCATAATCACAAACCCAAAAGAAGAACAGAGAGGGAGTTATAGGATCAGTCTCGGAGTTGCAAGACCGGGCCTTGGCCAGAATCAACACCATTGATGCGCTCACCTTTCCTTCTTTGGGAGAGAAGAAAAATGGCAGAAGCAGGTCGGGGTTTTCTTGAAGAAATGAGGAACAAGATGAGGGAGAAGCGAGGGTTGGGTAGAGAGGAAGCTGAGAGAGAAGAGTGAAATTATGGTTGCTTCGTCCGTCCAACTTACTGCTGGAAAGGAGGGGGTTTTGTGATTTGAAGGCTCATTGGGCATTACTGCGACGCTTTGATCGGGGAAGTCTACCGTGCAGTTGGGCACTCTACTACGGAGTAATTTAGTGCATGGCTGGTGGACCCTGATGATGGCTGTCCCACACGTTGGCGAAAGTGAGTAGCAAAGTTCCCGACGACCGTCGAGGAGGATGCGCATGGTAGAGCGTGTCCACTGTTTTTTCTGAAGAAAAAAATGATTACAGCAAGCGTTTGCACTCTTACGACGGAGGAGTGTGAAACACGGTAGCCACTTGAACATACATAGTGCTCCTACTACTAGGCATGTGCAGTGGTTCATACGCCAGTACTACATAATCTTGTTGCTAGTGTAGTAAGATATGACGATAACAAATTATGTTGTGCGCATGTCAACTATATGAATAGTAATGTAACATAGTACCACTTTTTCTACTGTCTGGTCTAGAATGAACAGTGAGATCAATGTTAACAGAACTAGGTCTACAGTGCACGGAGAGTACGGTGCTACAGTACTCCACGAAACATGAACCATATGAAGCACGGTGACTCAGTGTTAGGCAGGGTGTATGAAGGGTGCACGGGATGGGAGAGTTCCCTTCTCGACCCACTTTTGGGTGTTTGGCAGAGTGCATGAAGGGTGCATGAGTCCACACTAGTAGGTTAACACAAATACACGAAGAGGGAACAACTATATTGAGATGAGAATGCAACCAAACACACCCACACGCTTTGTGCTACAGTGACTGATCTGCACCGTCTGATTTTGATCCAACAGTCATGTTACGCCGACACATGGACATGCCCATGCAGAGGATGCCTAAACACCACCGAAGTCCCTCTGCTTCTCGAGGCGCATGACATTGGTGATGTAGGGTGCAACGGCCCACAGAGCCTGCTCCCGGTCGACGGGAGCCAGCTCGTCAAAGACGGCGTCCAATGGCATGAATGGATTCCGGTGACGGAGCCTTGAGAGGATTCGCCCGGCAACGGCGACGGCAGCCCGCAACCCCTTCTTGTCCATCTCCGCCCCCACCATCGCGCGGATACGGCTCAGCTCCTCGGAGATATAGGTGAAGAAGGAGACCAGGTCAGGAAGCCACAGCTCGTTGAAGTCGATGGGGTTGTTGAACGGGTTTAGCCCGACGGACGGCATGGTCGCGCTGGCACGACGGTAGGCATCGCGCAGCCGCAACACGTGCTTGGCAACTTGGTCCACCAAGTGGCTGAGGTGGTCCTGGACCTCATCACGATCGGCCCACTCGCGCTCCAGCCGCCTCCCCTGATGGCCTATCATATCTCTCGCTTTCTGCAGCAACGCTGCCGACGCCTTGAGCATCTTTGTGGTGGACGCCTGCTGCTTTTGAAGCTCCGTGAACTCCCGCACATAACGGAGGAGCATGGCACTCCTCTCCTCCTTGAGTTCATGGAGCTACATGTCCTTGGCCCTGAGCTCCACATCCTTGGCTTCGAGCTCCTGTGTCAGGCGCCTCACCTCAGACTCCGTGATCTGCTGCGCCGCCATGGCACCAGGTAGAAGCAATGGGGAGAGGAAGCAAAGGGGGCGAAACGGCTGAAAGGCAATGCAATCTACGGGAAGGCGGAGGGAGCCAGTCGAGGAGCGGGGAATCTTTAGGTTTTCACCATGGGAAAACACCAGTCGACGACTTCTCACATCAAGGAGCAGTGAGTTTTACAGGCGGAGTCATCGTGACTAATTACTGCCGCGCCTACTCCCGTCAATCAAAAAATTAAAAATCCTGCCGCGCCTGCTCCCGTCAATCAAAAAAATAAAAATCCTGCCGCACCTGCCGCACCCAAAGACTAGAGCAACGCCGCGGTGGATATTTAAATTTACCTGCCGGCAAGGAGATAAAAAAAGGGTGAAAAAACAAATGTGGCGGCGGCCTAGCTAATCGGTCGCACTAGCCCAACTAGCTAGCCACCGTGCTTCACTAAAGTACTTGGCGGGAAAGGTGGTCTTTCGTGATTTGACGACTCATTTACATGCTTCGACGCTACGACTGAGGAGGACCCAGAAAACGCGATGTAGGGCGTCCCACGTCTCGGCAAGGAAGAATATATGCGTGCACCACCCGGGAGGACTCCGAAACCACGCGGTAGGGTGTGCCACGTCTCGGCACGGAGGAAAAATGTGCGTGTAAAAATATACTGTATCAGACGTAGTAGTACCTCGGGACCAGTCGGTCGAAAACACCCCACTAGCCACACAGCTTCATCATGCTAATGTGGCACGGAGGATAGGTGTGGTTAGCTCCGTCTCGACCAGCCACAACGTCTCTTGTTCTAGGCGATTCTTCTATTTTCCAAGATTTTTTTTAGTTATAGTAACACCACGGCAAGCTAGCGCCGCTCTTCATGTGTGCCCGTGCGTCTAAAGGTTAGACGATGGAGAGGGGAGAGAGATCGCAGACCTGGGACCCACCAGTAAGTGAGTCAACGGTCATGCACGTGTTGACGAGGCACTCCCTCTACTCTACTCAACGTAATACTGTATAAAATCAAGTTATGGGACAAAGCCAACAACCATTGTTGTTTCAGGCTATCGACTTACGCTTTGTAGTCCAGGTTGCCAGTTCGAATCTCGTCTTTTAGATTTGTTAGTTTTAGGTCCAAATTTGATCAATGACAAGTGGGACCCCCGTGTGTTGTTCCAATATTTTAGTGTAGGATGGTTTTTTTGAACAAACACTTTGCGCGGTTAGACAAGTAACGGCACAAGTTACACGTATTTTGCAAGTTTACAAACAAAAATGACAACGGCATAGAATATCACATCCACCCCGCAGCTTATATGCTATGGTGATACGAGTTTTTACATCGTTGGAAGTGAGATCCAGTGGCTTGGGAGTAGTCTTTGTAATTATGCGCAATTTCCAAACTCTCCAAAGGTTTTTTTTGCAAATAAAACATTCAGGCCTCGTGTGTGTCGCTGCATCTTGGATCCAACTGCTCCCCGTTGCACATATTAGGTGCTCCCCGTAGCTTAATTAGCCACTACGGTGATACGAGCATCTAGGTCGTATGATCTGTGATCAGATGGCACATGCATAGTACTTGTACTTTCTGCGCAATTCCCAAACTCTCTCAGTCGTATATTGCAAAAACATTCAAACCTCCTACTATGGCCGTTAGATCTCCATGAACTCATATCACCATAGAATCTACGGTGCGGGAGCACCTCATATTCACCCGTGCGAGAAAACATCAGGTGCTCTCGTAGCTTGGATGCTATGATGATACGAGCTTTGAGGTCGTTTGATCTGAGATCCAATGGCATCTGAGCAGTCTTTGTGCTTGTAAGCAGTGGCCGAACTCTTTGGGGGCTTTTCTGCAAAAAACCGTTGGAACCACCTAGGAGTTGTTGGGTCACAAATCCAATGGCTCCGAAGAGCTTGTATCACCAAAGCATCTAAGGTGTGGTAGCACATGATATTCTTACATGCAGGAGAATATGATGTCCTCCTTCATCTTAGATGCTACGGTGATATGAGCTTCGAGGTCGTTGGATATGGGATCCAAGGGCATCTGAGTAGTTTTTGTACAAATTGTGTGCAATTCTCAAACTCATTAAGCTTTCCTGTAAAAATATTAAGACATCACGTGAGCTGCTATATCTCAGATCTACAAGCTCCAAGCAACTCGTATCAGCATATAGCATCTAAGGTGTGGGGGCACATGATATTATCTTGGGGAGGAGGGGGGTGCACAACCAATCGGTGTTTGGGAGCTAGGGTGGGGACAAATATAATCTAAGCAATCCTAAACAGAGCTTCACAAATTTATCTAAGGTCGAGGGGTTAACCCCCGACAATCTACATAGCTCCGCCTAAACACAACATTTGCATGTACTGTAGTACTAGACTTAATATTCATGTTTCAGTTTCCTGTTCATTTTAAATATTGAATTGAGGACCATGCATGTCTTACATTTTACTCCCTTCGTTCCTAAATATTGGTCTTTTTAGAGATTTGAAATGGACTGGCACATACGAATGTATATAGACATATTTTAGAGTGTAGATTCACTCATTTTGCTCCATATGTTGTCACTTGTTGAAATCTCTAAAAGACTAATATTTAGGAACAGAAGGAGTATTTTTGAATTCGTGTCATACATGCATGGTTTGGAAAAATAGATGCACTATACTTATTGGATTGTTGTTGTGTTCGTGTGTGTGTGTGTGTGTGTGTGTGTGTGTGGTCATATGCTTGATACATACAAAGTTTTCTCACCACCATATTGTTCATCTTTTAAATTTGAATTTGCAATGAAAAACTTACTAGGGATACCATGAAATGTGAAATCCACATTGAGATCACTATATCACAAACTCACTCTAATTCAAGAACTCGTCATAAATCAATTACCACGTCAAGATTACTATTTGCAAGGAAAATACGGGCATTGTAATACACATAGATTCGTTCGGCAATTTAAAAGATTCCTTTCGTATTCTCGAATGGTACCCAACGGCGTACCAGCCAGACCTTGGCTCATGTTGATCCTCAAAAAAAACCGGGCTCGTGTCCTTCTGGTGGTGTGCGTGGTACGCACATTAGCCAACCCCAACCAGTCGAGCCTCCGCGTTTCGAGTCAAAATATCTGGCGGCCAGAATTCCAACCCTAGGAAATTCCCCTCATTTCCCTGGTCCATAATGACTACCGATGAACAATGGAGGGATGATTTAGTACTCCCTCCATTTCTTTTTTGTTTGCGCATAAGATTTGACCCGGATACGAAGAATCCCCAAGATGGATCTCTTTTAGACTATTTTACCCCTCTGCTCCGTAGAGAGAGCCCAAGCCATTTCGGTCTTTATTTCTCTCTCGCATGCAGGATGGGCCCTCTGCATGGCGCATTGGATTGGTTGGTGTTTGCATGCGTATAGTAAATATGGCTGCAGAAGCGCCACTTACTCGAGTAGAAGAGAGGGCATGGTTGGGAACTGAGGGAAGAAAGGAGAATCACGCAGACTAATACGGAAAAAATGAGAAAAATTTATACGCAGACAAAATAGGAACGCAGGGAGTAACTAGACAACGTTACCTACCATGTCGAGCACGGTTCAATTCCCTCGGTCGCCGCTCCCCAAGGTCACCCATCAACTGCATTGCCTAGTACTATTACTACTACACCAGGATGAGCACAGAATTGAGCCCGTTTGTTCGTGCCTAGTACTTGAGTTAATATATCAGGGACCCCTAAAAAAAGAGTTAATATATCAGGCAATGCACTGGTACGGACGGATTATCCTTTTACTCTGCATATATAACTTGTCTGAAGTCTAACTAAGCAAAATGTTTGACCAAATCCTTTCTTAAGAAATACAACAGGACAGATGTATCGCTTGAAAATTTATTGCATGATGCAGGTTATGATATTGGTTCGAATCCTGGATTTTAAATTTCAGAAAATCCAAAAGTGACCAAAAATTCATGAAACTGAGCATGGTCACGTGATATGGCACAAATATTCCTTCGTAATTTTTTCTTCAATTTGAGACAAGCTGCTTATGACAAGTTGCACAAATGAAGAGCCAAGGTATTTTGGAACAAAGACCTGTCACGTTAAGGCGAACGCTTTCACTATTGAAACGTGGGCGTTTATGTGCCGCCACGAGTCCCGCTTCTCATCGGCAGGTGCCATCCGAGCAAGCGTGTGAGTCGACGGGAGGCGTGCGAGCAGACCGCTGCGTCGGCTGACAAGGAGGCGTGCGAGCAGACCGCTGCGCAGGCTCACCAGGAGGTGAGCCCTTTGACCAGGCTCCGTCGCCCACCTTCGTCCCAACTGCTCCCACTTTTAATGTCACCGGCGCCGCAATTTAAAGTCAACCCCACACTACCCGGTATCGCTACAATCTTCTCTCTTCCTCTCCGATTCTCCTATCATCTACCTCCAACCAGCCTGACCTAAATGTACGCCATCCCGCATCACGATGGTCTGCCCTTAGTCTTCTAGTTTCCTGAGGAAGACACCCAGCCGGAGTCTCAAGAACATAAGGCGCTTTGGGAAGCAATCCTAAACAGAGCTTCACAAATTTATCTAAGGTCGAGGGGTTAACCCCCGACAATCCCCCCCCCCCCCCCCCCCCCCCCCCCCCCCCCCCCCCCCCCCCCCCCCCCCCCCCCCCCCCCCCCCCCCCCCCCCCCCCCCCCCCCCATCCCCGTGGCATTGATGGGCTGGGAGCCGCACATTGTCGCCGAGCTTGATGCCACGGGATTCCACGAGGTCCCCGCCAACTTTCACACGCCCGTGCACCTGCCAGCGCATGCGCCTGCGCGTGCACTGACGCGCACACCCATGCCGGTGCCCGTGCACCTGCCAGCGCATGCGCCTGCGCGTGCACTGACGTGCGCGCCCGTGCCGGTGCCCGTGCACACGAATGTCTCCGCCGCGCCGTTGCTAGCGCCTGTCCCCGCGCGGGTGCCGGCAGTACTAGGGAAAACCTTACTAGTAGCGCTGGTTTTTGAGCTACCAGTAGCGTGGGCGCCCGCGCTACTGCTACGGCGCTACAGCTATTTTGTAGCAGTAGCGCTTGTTTAGGCCAGCGCTACTGGTATGTTCAGATACGAGTAGCGCGCCACTGGAAAGCGCTACTGGTAAATGAGCGCTGCTGGTAATATTTTGGCCCGCGCCACTGCTAAAATTTATGTTTTTTTGCATTTTGGCGTTGTACATGTTTAAACAGATATATCTTTTATACAATAACAACTCATCATGAACTAGTCTGTTTAAATAGCATATTCATTACCAGTAGTCATCACCACCAAACAATGTTCGTCAATGAGACATCATATAGCAAGTTGGTAACTAGTCATAATCACAACTCCTCCTCATCATCATCAACTCTAACACATTGTAGAACATAATAACACATTCTAGCTAGGACCTACTCCTCTCATAGGACCTACTCTACCCTCTCTTAGGTAAAATATCATAAAACTAGATAGGCATTGACTCTCCATTAAGGAAAATGGACTCTCCATAATAAAGAACGGAGATCATCCTGTCTCCAAGTCTTGGCCTACGCACAATGTTGCTTCCAAGTAGCTCTCTAGGATGGTTGAAACATTTTTTCAAAACATTTATTATCATGGCTTCCTCGCTTTTAGAAATCCGGTATGGACAGGAGTGATGTGGATACTGCGGCTGACCTGGCCGTGCTGGCCGTAAGCTCATAACATCAACGCGACCTCTCGGCAACATCAGATGAGGCACACAATCCATCAGGATTTTCTATTAAAAAACATAGTAATAACTTTGTAGTTAGCAATGTAGTTTAGTTTTAGAAGAATTTATGCAAAAGATGCACGGATGTCGTAATAGTAGAAAATCTTACCATGCTATCTCCATTGATGTTACCATAGTTCAACACGTGCACTAGTGGCACGTATTGACCATAATGTGGAGGAGTTTGATAATAGCTATTGTAATTCTCAAGATCAGTAAAAAATGCGATAAGACCATCTTTCTCCTTATAAGTTAATTGTGCTTCATCATTGCAGTAGTAGGTTCTGTCTACCATCTTCCGTACATTTTTTGAAGAATGAAAATAAGTTATCAATGGAAATAAGCTATCAACTATTTTCAAATAAACAATATAAATTACTTAATAAATATGTTTGAGAAACTCACACAGCGGTAGAACTGGAAGCGTGTCAACAAGGACCCAAATGGTCATATTCTTTTCATCGATGTCAGGATCACCAAGATCGAAGGTAGAAGCATACCCTCATGAAAATCATACGCCTTGCAAAGTGGCTTCCTAATTCAGGCAACCCAAATTGGATGAGTTCACAGAATTGTATAGATTTACAGCAAAATCATAACCATGATGGGTCCTTAGTTGAATTATCTTTGTCTCCATGCTTCCATGATCTTCAAAACCCATCTTCTCCAAGACATAGCATCTTGCATGGCATGTGATAAGCTAGTCGAATTGTAAAAGATGGAAATTACATGTTGAAGAAGCAGAGAAGTCATGCAAAAAATAACAAAAAACACTTATCGTCGTTGCGTACCGTTTCAACATCGAAGGTCTCTTGGAGCTTGATGCTGAAGCGCCGACCTTCTACCAGGTGAGGCCTGTCGCACAGACCGCGCTCATCTTCGCAGTACTCGCACATAGCAAATTCCCTTTCATCGTCAGACATTTCCTATATGTTCATTGTTGAAACAGATGTGCATTCAATAAGCAAAACTAAAATCATAATAGAGATAAAACAAAGTACTCCATCCAAATTAGCATGCATTCAATAAGCAAATAACTAATAGGTAATTAATAATCCATCATCGAATACATATATAGTGGTTTGTAGCAAAGATCATCATATAATATCACTAATACATATCGAATAATAGCTCCTCTAGGTTCAATGGGCCGCGGTGGACACCCAAAGAGAAGGAACCATCACAGGATCATAGCTCCGGTGAGATCCTTGAAGAATCTGCCAGGTATTGGAGAACCTGCCGTCCGCCAATGCAACCATGTAGTGATGGACATGCGCGTCCTCCTCCGTGACACGGTGCTGTACCACCTGCGCGGGGGACTCAAGCCTCTGCACCGATGCAGGCCCACGTGACTGCTACCAAAGACGCTCCGGGTCGATGACGGGCTGGCTCCACACTAAGCTGCGCTCACCAGAAGGTAGCACAACCCAGTACCAGCCCAGCGTAGCCTAGTCCCGGACATGGCCCCTCTGCTCAAGCAGGCCTCCTCCGCCGAGTCAATGACGAGGATGCAGGATAGGCATCGTCGACGTCGAGAACAAAATGCTTAATTATGAAAACAAAATTAATAAACACTTAGCAAAATTCGGCATGACCTTTGCTAAAAGCAGGACATATCGAGCGCCTAAAATTTGCCAGAACGTAAACGAATCAACATTTCTGGCAAAACATAGGCCACTCGGAAAAATATGACATGTCCAAAATGTGACATGTTCAAAATATGACATGTCCACTGCAAATTTGCATATAACAGGAAAAATTGCTTTAACTAAAAAAATAACAACAATTGCTTTAACTTAAAAAATACCTAGAATTCTGTTAACTACACCAAAAACAACTAAAAAACCTAAAATTCTGTTAAATACACCTAAAACACTTAAATTCTATTAACTACACCTAATTAAAAACCTAGCTAAATTTAACAACCTAGGGTTCATACGAATTAACTAGGGTTCATACTACCTAATCTGTCCTAGCTAGGGTTCGATCATAACCTACATTATTCTAAGAACCTACATTTTTTCAACTATATAGGATTCAAAATAACTACTCTCTAATAACTATTACTAGGGAGGGAGGGAGGAGGAGGAAGGAGGGAGGAGTACCTCTCGGTGGAGGAGGGCCGGCGCGGGGGGGCGATCGGCGGGGGAGGATGGCCAATGCGGGGGGGCGGCCGGCAGGGGAGGAGGGCCGGCGCGGGGAAGGGCAGCCGACGGGGGAAGACGGCCCGCGCGGGGGAGGGCGGCCGGAGTAGGACGCAGGGGCGGTGGCCGGATCGGGGGATTGAGGGATTCTGTGAGTGTGAGCGTGTGGGTGTGAGTGAGTGAGAGGGGAGGGGCGCGCGGGCCGGCGCGGGAGGAAGCAGAGGTGAGCTTAGTAGCAGCGCGGGGGAGGAGGCCCAGCGCTATAGCTAAAGCTACAACAGGGGGCCGAGAGCGTGGCCCATCAACAGCAGCGCTGGCCTGGAAATCCCGCGCTACTGCTAACATGCGCTTGCAGCGCTGGTGTTGTCCGGCGCTACTGCTAAATAGCAGTAGCGTGGGGTCTTTAACCAACACTACTGCTAAATGTCTACCTATAAGCATTTTCCTAGTAGTGCGGTGCCCCCCTCAGCGTTATGGATGGCCGCCGTCGACCGCTTCCTTGCACCAACGCCAGTCGCCTCCTCCCGCTAGTTGACTCGCTCCTGGAGATCGAAGTCTAGAACATTGTGGCCTTCCTTGAAGCTAGGGCCAACGTCCAGAAGTAGGCCAACAACGGCGCAAGACGCTGCCGTCGCCGTTGGTCAGTGGCCCGACGACACACAGAGCACGGCAGAGGAGCCGCTTCCCACCGCAAGACGCCCCCGTCGCCGCCGCGTAATCTAAATTTGCCATGAAAAACGTTCGGATTGCCATGCTTAAAATCCGAACATTTATCATTTCCGTTTATTTTAGATCAATCGTCGTATGAATGTAAAGTCGGCGTCAGACTGAATGAAATTTATGGTTTGATCGATTGAATGTTCTGCTAGAGCCGTATCAAATTAAATATAAAACGTCATCAAGCCACATGTATTCCTTCTCATCCAACGACCTAGACTGCTACAATGTCGAGCATTCAACACGTTTAGCGTGCAGTTAATTTCATGCCAAAAATAGTGCTAATCACATAATAACACACAAATAATATCATACTTAATATCCGCATGCACTTAATATACTTCCAAATTAACATGCATTGCACGTACACATTGACTAGTACTACTAGTACGTGAAACTGGTGCCGTAACCTGTGAACGCGTCCAGATATGGTCAACGGCAACATCGCCTGTGAGTTTTTCGTGTTTGCCCGTGCGTCTAAACGCAGAAGGGGAGGAGAGAGAGAGCACACATGGAACACACCAGTAAGTGAAGGTGAATAGTACATGCTAACGAGCCGGTCCCACTAATGTACTAAAAATAATATAACATGTTATCCATTAAATAGGCTGTGGTAATATAAAAACATTATATGAACAAAGGGGGGTACAACAAACATTGTTGTTCTATGTATGCTGCCTATTGACGTGCGGCTTGAAGGCCCTGGTCGCATGTTCGATCCTCGTCCTTTATTTTTTAATTTGTATATGGGTCCAAATTTGTTTCATGATAGGTGGCCCCCTCGGTGTGTAGTTTGTGGCACTTTAATTTGTGGGTCGAAATTTGTTCCATTCCAAGTGGACTATCGGTGTGTAGTTTTGTAGCTTGTTTGTAATAATCAGAGTTTTTTGCAATAATACCATGGTGCGACGTTGAAGGCGAGAAAGGACGTGTGAGAGAGCGATGACCGAGCCAGAGGGAAATCAATTGGGGGAGGTGCGAGGGTTGCAATGGTGTTTGGAGTAGTTGTGGGCCGAATGCTACGAAAATATAATCTACCACCGGAATAAATGCCTACACAAATTAATCCAAGGTTGGAGTCCCCCTCGCAATGGAAATAGCTCCGGCTTTGCGAGGAATGGAGAGGTAGCTTCAATGTGTGGAAGATACGGCGTGAGAAAGCGAGGTCAATCGAGAGACATATAGATAGAGAGACAAAGTGAGTGTGGTCCGACATTCATTGATAAGATATATATGCTCTGGAGAGATAATGTCCGATTGAGCTTTTGGGAAGGGTGAGGGCTATAAGATAGAGCTTGAGCGATGATCCAGTCACAGAACTGTAGATATATTTTGTGCATGGGAGGAAGCAAGGTCAATCGATTACATATATAAAGGGAGAGAGATTGAGCGAGTGTGGGTCGTCGTGCGATCGAAAGAGTGATACGGGTTGGAGAGAGTGACCTAGATAGACAATGTGCGTGAGAGAGTATACAATATGAATATGTCGAATTGGGCTCAAACATGGAGATATATCATTTGTGTTCGAGAAAGAGCGAGGTCAATCAAGACATACAAAGAGAGACAGAGAGAGAGGGAGGGAGAGAGAGAGAGATTGAGCGAGCGTGGCCTGCCATGAGGTCGAAAGAGTGGGGGCGTCTTGGATGGACTGACCTAGATAGAAAATCTGTGTGAGAGAGTACAAAGTGTGTCGATCGAGGCACGAACAGGGAGATATATCATTTGTGTGTGAAAGAAAATGAGGTTAATCGAGACTCAGATAAAGAGAGCGAGATTGAGCGAGTGTGGCCCGCCGTGCGGAAGAATTAGTGAGACGGTCTCGAGGGAGTGCCCTAGATAGACAACGTGCGTGCGTGCGCATGAGAGGTTGGGGGCTAGATAGGCAATGCATGTATCTAGCGAGAGAGGGTGGGAGGGAGAGAGATAGAGAGCTCGGCATGGGGTGCAATGGCGGGCGTGTGAGGTAAATACATTTGGTAACCGAGTAGAAAAAGGGGGTTGTATAGTTGAGAGAGTTAGAGATCAAAACATGGAGAGAAAGAATGAACATGTGTCGGAAACCGATAGCTTCCTAAGGTGGTTAGGAGAGGAAGATTGACCGATACAGGAAGTATGTAGCGTGTGTGCCGAGGGGGGGGGGGGCTAAAAACAACATTTCCCCCCCCCCCCCCCCGGTGTACATTGTAAGATTTGAACTGAGGACCATGCATATGGGTAATTATTTCGAATTCGTGCCATACTAGGTTTGGAAAAGTTGACATTGACTCGATTGTTGTGTTATTTTTGTAGGTCATATGTTTGAATCCATCCAAAAGTTTTCTCACTAACATGGTGTTCATCATATACATATGAATTTGTATTAAAAAAGTAGCGTGGATACAGTGAAATGCGAAATCCACGTTAGAATTGGAGATCGCTATGTGACACTCACTCTAATTCAAATAACTAATTATGTGACACACACTCTAATCCACGTTAGCGTGGATACCGTTTCATTTTTTTAATAACTCCTTATTAATTAATTTATAGTATCTCATTTCGAATGACTAATTATTTGCAAGGAAAACACGGCCATGGTAATACATACAGATTCATTTGCAAATGAAAGAAGATTCGTTTGCATTCTCAAATCTCCTCTCAAATGTAGGTGCACCAGGCAGACCAGGGTCGTGTCGTGGTGGTCGCGTGTGTCGTACGGACGCTTAGCACCTAGCCACCCACCCCCCTCCCTCCCTCCCTCCCCCCTCCCCTGAAATATCTGGCGACCCCAATTCCAGCCCTGCAAAATATCCCTTCTCCACCGTCCCCTTCCGCGCCCAGATTGCTCAAATCCCCAATTCGCCGCCAACCCAAGCAAAGTTCGAATCGCCCCTCGTCTCATCTCTTTCCCCACCTCTGTGCCGGACGACAATGACGAAGACGATGGCCGCGCTTCACCACTGCACCGGAGCTACCTCATCTATGCCCTCGTCCACCGCACCGGGTGGTCGACCAACAACGTCGGCCACCGCATCCGACGTGCCTCACAGACACCGACTTCCACCACATCAGGTGTGCTTCACCGACGCCATCTCCCACCTCACCGGGGCTACTTCACCGAGCACATCATCGCACCTCCGCCCCCCGAGGCCGTTGGGGCTTCACCAATGGTCTCGTCCACTGAATCGTAGCGCTCCGCTGCCACACAAGATATGCATCCGTGCGCGGCCAGCCAACGCTAGTGCATCACCCTCAACGGCTCTGAAGTGACCCGCACTCTAACTAGGCGAGCATGCCCAAACACCAGCCCGAACTAGATATCCACACATCACTCCCTTGTGCACTGTTCCGACAAACCTTGTAAGTATCTGTCCTTCGGTACAACAGCAAGGTTGATTCCTCTTATTTGATCAACCATTCGCCATGTCAAAAATGCGGAGGGGGATGCAACGAGCACAAGGCCAGCACATCCAAGCAAGTGGTAACATGGACTTGTACATGGAACATCCCAAGCGCAAGCAGAGCTGCAGTGAGCCCGTACAACGAGCTAGCGCAAGTCCCTGCATTTCATTTAATTCGTACTGGCATGCGTGTATGATTTGTGTGCAGTGGCGGATCCACGAATTCAAGTTACCAGGGGCGAACATTTAACTTAAAAAATACGAAGGCACTTGCACTCCGGAAATCAACATAACTTGAGAAATGAGAAGCTACATGCACTTTGAAAACCAGCTAATGATCCAAAGTAGTTCAGATTATAAAACACTATATGATGCAAGCACCAAAAAACACAAAATGCAACATGGTGTACAAGGACTACTAACATGGTCTGTACCTGCTTGAATTATTCGTTCTCTGGCTGAAAATATCGAAGTGTAATTGCACCTATAACCAGTGCGCAAACTGCATATCAATATATCTATCCTACACAAGTATGCCAATAGTTTCAAACAATAGATTAGAAAAGTATTTATGCTACGTTGTCATGATACGGGGACTTTCTGGTAGATGGCCTCGACGTTTCCTCAAGCCATGAAAATGTACTATAATTTGCTTGTCATCAATGCCTGCAAATCTCTATGTCTCTCTCAACATAACAGATCATCATTAGACACTAAATCCTTCAATGGGAGCTTGCAAAATGCTTGCATTAGATCCCTCATTAGACACTATATGTTCATCACCAGGTGAATGTAAAATGTTTGCATGAAATCCTTCATTAGCAGTCTGTTCATTAGACACTTCAGGCTCAAGAACAACATGAGCCTGTATGTTTGCACTGGAAACTTGATTAGATACATCAGATTCAGTCAGTTCAGTATTGATTGGGGGAGTTATAAAATAAGCAGAAATTGGTTTCATTTTCTCATAGATTCCCTACATACAAGCAGTTTTACAACACCGCCAGCTTTAACTATTGGCCAGAAATTGAACAGTTGAATTAGATATAATCAGGGATGTGATGTACCTGCTCGTTGCGCATCCTACTCTTGCAAGCTGCGACTGTCCATTTGCGCAAACTCGATGCCATGCCCTTGTTGCCGCCGCTGTCTCCCACGCAGGCTACACCCAGGGTTGGATCTTCATCTTCTTGTCCTTCCGTTCGATTGAAGCCCGGCGACCGCCCTCCAACGAGGGCGCGAGGAAGTGCTGTGTCGGTCTGTCCAGCAGCGGCTAGGTTAGGAGCGAACCAGACTGGAGGCTGGAGCGAACGAATTGGGATTTTTCCTGCTGTCGATCGATATGGGAGGCGCTCATTTGGGCCGCGAGCCTGCTATAGGGCCTGCCTTGCACTTATGTTATTGGCCCATCCAAATTGATACATTTTTCTTCATTTTTTACATTGCCTGCTTGTGCGTTGGGCCGGACAAAACTAGCCTGGGCCAACCTGGATGACTCAAACTAGGTGCACACTTTCCAGCCACCCGAGGCGGCCGCCCATACCAGCCCCTATGGTGGCGTCGCCCCTTTTTGTGTGTATGATTGGGGTAGTGAAAAACATTCCAGTGGCGCTTTTGATTTACCCACAGAATGGTTGAATTGCTTGTTTCTATGAACTGAGTTCGCCAATAATGTGAAGGATGCCAGTCTTTTCATCCTATTGTAGATTGCTTAGATCTCGATATGCCAAATGTAATTGCATGAAATATACAGTAAAAGCCAGTGTGATGTGTGTGGCTACAACTAGTCTGACTACACATCCTCATATAACATATCAAGGACGCACCATCTTACCAGATTAACCATTCGACTTACCAATATAGTGTGGGAAGAAAGAAGTATTGGGACTGCGTATCCAAGCAATTGATGCCATGGACTCCTTCGTAGAACCTTGTAAGCAAAAAAGAAGTTGCAGTGTGCCTGTACAAAGAGCTAGCGTAAGTTCAGTTATCTGCTTCTCGGAATTTTAGTTAGCCACTTATTGCAAATTTGTTCAATTACATTGCTTGGCTTAATTTAGTTTGCTACTGATTACATAATGCCATAGCCTGTTAATCCCATTATAGACTGCGCCTATATATGTGTTTGATACTTACTGTTAAGAATTACCTATTTGCCTGAACTTAAATAGCTACTTAAGCACGTAGATAGCTGGTCATATGTACTTCTAGGGTGCAGCAGAATTCACATGTAATTTACGTTCTGATACCCTGTTTGTTTAAATGGTTTGCTGTTATCACTTGTAGCACTAGTAATGTTTGCATGTTCATAGATAGACAACTGTCAGGTTTATATGAGGGACACCGTCTTTTTAACTTATATATGTGTTGGAATCATTTTGCTTACATCAAAGAAATTTACAAATGTCTGTGTTGCTGGTAAACGGTACCGACTTGTTACTTTAATACGTTGCCAAGAACTTGTTAGTTTTACTAGTTCATGTGTAATTAAATACATTGCCGAAACCGGTTAGTTTTACTAGTTTGATGTTAGTTTCTTATGGCTCTTGCAAAACTTTATTTATTGATTGCTAACATTCAAGTTTGCAGGATCCAACTGAAACTCCGTTGGCACAACAGGTATGTTTTCAGAAACTTCATTGTTTACCTGGTTTGCTGCTGTTACTTATTGCTGTAATCATCTTTCCAACTTCAAGTGTTCAGGATCGAATTGGAAGTCCAATTGCATAGTAGGTACATTTTCAAAAATATATTTGTGTAACAGGTTTGCTGCTGTAACTTGTTGCTCTAATCAAGTTACTGACTACTCAACTTTTCAGGATCCAAGAGAAACTCCAATGCCACAACAGGTTCCTTTTGCATAACTTGTTTGTTTAACTGCTTTGCTGCTGCAACTGGGTGCTCTAATCACGTTACTGGCTACTCAACTTTTCAGGATCCAAGAGAAACTCCAATGCCACAATAGGTACCTTTTGCAAAACTTGTTTGTCTAACTGCTTTGCTGCTGCAACAACCAGTTACAATGATGTTAATAACTACTTTTTAGCATCCAATTGAAACTCTTTAATTCCTTGTTTGTTTAACTGGTTTGCTATTATAACTCCCAGTTGAGATGTTTTGCTAACTTCAACTTTTCGGAATCCAATCGGAACTTTAATGGCAAAACAGGTTAGCCCAAGATCAAAGAGCAAGGTCCCCATGGACGTTGTATCATCCCACAGCAGTGGCACCGACCCAATCGTGCATCATGAATTGCCAACTACTGATGCTCTAGAGGCTAAACTAGTGGTAGAAAGAGATTCTGCTTCTGCACTTAGAGATGAAGTTGGCATGTTGAGGAAGCAAACAGCACAATCACAAGCAGTACTCAAGACAACCATTAAATATTTGGTGGATTTCAAAACAAAGCAAGCTGAGACTGACCGCATTGTTAAGGTCCTGAAGGAAAAAAGGAAATTAAATTCCCACTTGGTAGATCATAGGTGAAATGTTCTTTCCATCATTCAATAACCTTTGTGTTGTTTGTTCATTTAATCAATCAAACTATTTGTTTTAGAGATCATGTAACAATTGTTTTTTGTTTTTTGGTTTGTAATTTTATATGAGCACAAGTCTGTATTAATTGATAAGACTCGGAGACATTTCATTTTGATTGTTGTGCCAGACCTACAAATATGCCAATCGGGCTGAATGTGCATCCAGCAATAATAGTAGTATAGATGGACCATAAGTGGCACGCATCGGAAAGGGCAAAGATGATGTAGTAGCTTCGCTAAAAAAAGGATGCTGTTCTAGCAAAAAAAAGTACAGCGGCCTCGCTTATGTATGTTAGTTGATATTATTGATCCATATACTCTATAAGTGTTTATACGTCTGTTAGTTATGTACATTCTTTGTTGATTGAATCGGTATTTGAATCTTGATACATCGCTTGTGTACATATCTAAATGGGAGTACACATTATGCTGCGTGTGACATTTGAGTTGGACATAAAGTGTTCCAAATATTCGAATTCACCTTAAACTGGATTCTAGCTTCTGAATTTGAGTATCGACATTTGTAAATCATATTCATATATGACAGTGGAATACATCTTTGTCATTCTTCTGAAGATATATGAAAACACATAGAATGATTTATAAAGATTCGTATAGGAATACAAAATGGATTTGAATTTAGTTACCAGGGTAAACGTGGATGCTTACTGTCCCAAAATTCGAAAGAAGCGGCAAAATGTCCACTCCCACGTCGGCTGCCCGCAGCCAAGTGTTTGGGAGATGGAAATTACTGTCTACCCATTACACGGACAATCCATCGCCCGATTTCCACTGCTTTCAATAGGGGTAGGTTAGTAACTTCAATTAGACATGACACGACCGCCTCTGAGCCCATTCCGACACGGTGGGCGCCAAACATGGGCAGCAAAACACATTTGATTCAAGCTCGTTCAAAAGACCTATGTTTCTCCCTCCATTTCCCCATTCATACACAGTGGGCGGCAAAACAAACTCGAGTCGGCCGAAATCGATGTAGGCAAATATTTTCAATAGGGGCAGGTTTGTAACTTCACTCAGATGTGACACAACCGCCCTACCTGTCAGCCCCGTTCATACACCGTGGGCGCCAACCATGGGCGCCAAAACACCCTCTCCTCGCCCGAAATCGCTCTGGGCAAATATTGGTGAGATGCGAGATTACCGTCCTATCCCCAACCGACGAGACGTCCAAATTTTAAACGGGGGCTAAGTTCATAACTTTCCCATATTTTAGACAGGCGCGTCCCAAAAACATGGTTCCCCATACCTCTCCCTCCATTTTCCCATTCATACACCGTCCGCGCTAGAACACCATCCCCACACCAGCCTCCTCCGTCCTCCACCCCATCCATCGGCACCGTCCTCCACCATGCCAGAGCGCCTACCAAGACCGCATCGTCCACTTCTAGAGATGGACGTTTCTCATCCACGGCGATGGACCAAGAGCCTTGCATCGCGTCCTCTCGCTTCATCGGTGCCGTCGTCCTCTTTGCCGGGGCCGCTCACACGACCTTCTCTTCCACCGCAACGTAACTTATCCCCCGATGCATCCGTCTACCATCGAAGATCTGCTTCAACGCCACCGACAGCCATCACACCCCCGATGCCTACACGGCGCCGCAAGAGAGGTGGTACTTCATATCTCCTCAACTTTTTGATCTCAACCAGAAAATAGATCGTAACTTGGTTACTCTACTTGCTCTTCAGCTCTTAGAATTTAGTTCTTAGTTCGAAGCAAACAATGGATGCTAAATATCATTTCTCCGGTTTGCAGCTTTAAATCTGCCATGGCACAGTCATAATATAGTTTAATTGATCATGCTTAGGGTTTAATTGATCATGTTGGTTCCGTGGTGGTTTCTTTAATAGAAATCGAAGGGGAAACCCTCTTTTGCTCAAAAAAAATGCTTAGGGTTTCCCCCTTTTATGATCACTATACGATCAGAATACGTGCTTCGTGTCATAATAGCACTGCTCCACCCATCAAGCTAAACAAGCTTAGTTGTTCAAATACGAATCTGATATTATTAAAATAGAGTCATTTAATTGGTCAGCTATATGTTCCTAATTTAGTTTCAAAAATGCATGTTCACCGCTCGGGTGTGTATCTCTACAGGGTGCCCACGGTGGGCCGGCCCACCCTGGGATTTTGGGTCGTCCCAGGCCCCGATTCCCCTCTGTTCTACTGCGCACTTCCGATCTCTACTCGCCCCAGCCGCCTGCCTCGCCGGTGACTTGCCGTCCCCGGATGGCATGACTCTAGGAGGAGACACCGGACTAGCAGGAGGTCAGGAGCCGCTCGCCCTACAGCATCACCGCTGCCCAGGCGCACCGCCGTGCCTACCTTCCCAGTTCGTTCAGGGCTCAGGTATGCAGCACCCACTAAGCCAACCCAATTTATCCTGAGATACGTCCTCAACACTCAGCACTTCAGCAGCCACTCCTCATCACCCATTTTCTAATTGATTCATTACTCATTAGACAGGACTGTCATTAGGGTTTGTTGTGTGCTGAGTGCTACCTACACTTAATGGTTCAGATGTATTTCAGTAATCTTTAGTACCTGTAAAGTTCACAGGGTTTCAAAATTCCGGCCCTAGGAACAGACACTAGTCATTTTGGATTGTTGGTCTTAGTGACATTGACCCAGATTACTACTGCAGGCCAGGTTTGTTGACAATTTTACTTGTCTTCCTTACTCATTCGATATGATATCCAATTATTCACGTCGATTAGTTGCAAACAGTAAGTGCTAGACAAACTTCTTGATTCAGATTTTGGACGGTCTCTTACTGCAGTTACAATTCTGCATACTTGTCCTAGTGAGCTCACAAGTAAATGATTGATTCACTATGTCTATGCTTGCCTTCTCATATTTGTTGTCAATATTCTTTTAGGGTGGACCACCCTATTTCAAAATACTGGAACCGTAGACATGAGTGAATAGTATTTCTCTATGTGATCTCTTCCATCATGTGTGGGCAACGAACACTGCATTGTATAGAAAGAAAGTGTCATTTCCAGCTTTGCTACGATCTTTTACATGGAATACAATCTGCCTACTTGCTTTGTGTCGCACTACCAACACTCCACTCTTGAAGCTAAACATTATGCCACTCATAATTCCTTGGTTTATTTGTTCAAATACGAATTTGATATGATTCTAATGTTCCTACTTCAGTTTTGAAATGTGTGTCTGCCTGTTATAGAGACATAAGGGGTTTGTATTTCTGTGTGTGGTCTGGTCAGCACGGTTGGGGGGTGAACTTTGCATATGCAGGGGTTTATAGGGAGACACACTTCGAGTTGAATCCGCAATGCATTCCATAGATAATCTGACTACTTTTTATGTTTTCATGAATCTCAGATTCTGAACAACATCATAATGATTATGAGCTTGCGCGCATGAAAAGAATAAAGCAGAACAATGCCATGGCTGTCAAACTTGGCATTAAGGGACTGAAATCAAGTCTGGATGCAATGCAATGCAAACGCTCTCCACCTACAGATTCATGCTCAGAATATGATCCTAACAGTGATTCTGAGCTAGAGGGAGACCTAAGTCAATGTAGCTCCCTAGTGGAGGAGTCAGAGGCAGATGCCCTATCTTATTCACCCATCAAGGTGCTTCCTCTAACTTTCCACGGTTATATTGGTCGCACATATCTTGTAACTGATGCTTTGCATTGCTTCTACTTTGTTGCACTGCCATTAGCTTAGTTTACACATCGTGTATGTGAATACGCCCTGCCTATCCATTTTCAGTACATATTCCATCTGTCATCATACCATATTTATCCATTCAAATGTTGTTCTTGTGTATCAGACGTTCAATAGGAAGAGGGCGATTGCTGATCGCGGAGGAGCACAAGCAAAGTATTTGTAAAAGGTAGTGACACCTGATAAATCAAATAGCCCATTAGGTGTAGTTGCAATATCACCTGACCCGCAAAACACCCCAACTCTAGTAGACTCTAGCACTACTACACTGGTCATTTCTGATGCCCCAACTTAGCAGACCCCAACTGCAGCAAACAGTATGATGATGCCAGTTGACATAGCACCAGCTCTACGACGCAAAACCCCCATTCCAGCAAAGAGTACACCAAATCTAGTTACGAAATCCCTTTTCGAACCAGAGAGAGCCCCAATTGCAGCAAATAGGACCCATGTTCCATTTCTTCCCAGTTTAGAAGATGAAGCTTATATTGTTGTCAGGAACTTTGTGCGCATCGTTCCTTCATGGAAAAGGTTATACCGCAGACACAGAACAATTTCCAGTGTTCCTCCGCAACTTACGCGTAAGTAATGTACTAATGTTATTCATGGTAATTACTGCATATGTTTCTGCTGACAGAAGACACAAGATTTCATTCTTTTAAATAGGCGAGGACCAAACTAGATTGTCAAGACGAGCAAGGGTTGGTTGCAATTTTCAAGCACTCATTGATGAAGTGTCGTTGCTACCTGAGGCAAGCGCACTTCAATGGCAAGCCTCTACACGAAATTTCTGTAAAGTCTCCGGTGCTACATTTATCTGACAGTGACTGGAATAATCTTGTTACACATTGGTCTCGTCTACAGCGTAAGGTACTATATATGATATCACATCACAATTTGAACTACATTTCTGCATTTGCCTTAACGTCTCACTTGTACGAAAACTGTTAGCAGAAGAACATTCATTCTCAAGGGACCACAGAATCTCGCAACTATACTGCACACTGCATTGCTCTTGTGAGTATCTCTTGCCCTGTGTGACCATACTTACTTTCATAGCAGTTTGATTATGTAGCATCACTGCACATGTTAGCCTCGTTCTCGCCATTTGGTGGACATTATAAGATCCGTATGGACTCTTACATAAATTTAGAATCAACCCAATGCTTTTGAAGAGATTTAGCTCTACAGTCCTCTTGTAAGGACTGAATGTCGTCTATCACTGTACTTACATTAACAGCTACTCCCTCCATCCCATAATATAAGAACGTTTTCTACAGTACACCAGTGTTCAAAACACTCTTGTATTATGGTAAGAGGGACTGGTTCATTGTGTAGCATTCTGCATCTTATCTCCCTTGCCCACCATTTACAAAAAGATATCAGATCTATATTTAATCTTACCAAAAAGTTGAATACACAGACAATGCCAGTGCAGAAGTGTACCCATTGGTCTTGTCAGTACATTTTGTCTTGTAACGCTTATACTTCCAGGGATTGGTAGTTGATTATGTAGCATGAATATGCATCTTATCTTCATTATCCTCTATCCCTTCGAGTATTATCATATCTATAATTATTCTCTACAAAATGTAGAGTACTGGCAATGCTTATGAAGAAGATTCTGTGCTGAAATTCTTGAGTTATCCTTCCCTTGACATGGAGAAGGGCATTATAAAGTCGGTGTTAACTGTTAATGTAAGTCAGTCCTTCTAAAGCCTTTATCCTCAACTGCTGTTTAATTTGCTCATACTCCCTATCATTTACTGCTGTTTAGTTTGCTGTTTCTATCAAAATGCATGTTCGCAAGAACCGTAAGTTCCAAGTTTTACTTGTAAAACCAAATTCCTTATTCATACCATGCACATTACTAAATACTCCGTATATGTATTCTTGTTTTGTGGATCTATAATGTAGTGTGTGGTGAAGCAGCCCACGTTTGCACCTTGTCATCTCCTGTTTTATCTTACTGATGTGGCTGATGATATGAACAACATGCCATGCACATTAACCAAAATAGATACAATGATTGCCTTTGTCCTTCATCTATGCTTGTTATGTTGACATGGTAATCCAGTAGTGTGGTGAAGCTCCCCGCATTATGAACAATGCCAGATTCAGCTATTGATATTTTGAACTAACTCTTTATTTTCTAATTTGAAATTGGATGGAATTGACAGCACAGTTATCATCTTTGTTTATACACGTGGAAAACCTGTCATCTCTCTACTTGTTTCAGGGTGATATGCCTGATGGCATGCACAAGTCTGCTGAAGGCTGTGAGACAAACCCAACATATATTGTAGCAAAGAAGGCAAAACATCTTGAAGATAGCGAGACAACCCCAAAGTCTTGTCTTGATGCAGTGTTCAAGTTACTTGAAACTAGCAGTCAGACAAGCTCACAGAATTTGCTGTCTGAATCAGTTCAACTTCTTCAGTCCCAAGTTCTAGCAGAAAGGCATTCTTCAACTCAACTTCGACTTGAAGTCCTATCTCTAAGAAAGATTGCGGAGAACACGAATGAGAACCTCATTGCTAAACAGCTACACCTGGAAGCTATGACCGACATGCTAGGCCGGTCTCACAGCCTTGCTCAGTAGCTTGCGTAGCAGTTCCCGCGCAAGGCTAACCTTTCTTGAACTGTCTTGGAAGTGGTCTCGGTTCAGTATTATTTCGTTACGCTGCAATGGTGCCCAGTTTTTGTAATCTGCTTCTTCGTTGCGCTTTATGATCACTGGTGGCGAACTTCGATGCCCAGTGGATGTAATATACCATAAATCCTTTATTGTATAGTGTAGGTTTATTGTAAGTTACTATGCCATAATTTCTTTATTGTATAGAGTAGGTTTGTTCTTAATTCCTACAAGTTACTGCCATCATTCGCTATGTGAAAAAAAATCCGATGTAGTCGACCGGGCCGAAACATTCGCCTCTAACGGGCCTGGTTTTTAGCAGGCCACAATTGGGTTGGCCTGCATCTTTCTTGGGCCCGAATGGCCATTGGGGCCTTCACACTTTGCGCTAGGCCCACAACTTACTCCGGCCTATATTCGGCCCAAATTTTAGTTCGGCCTTTTGTGGACCCAGCGCTTAGATTGGCCCAGGTAGCGTTGGGCCATTAATAGGCTGAATATTCTACTGGCCTGTTACGGCCCAGAAGAAACCATGGGCCTTTAGCAGGCCAAAATGCATGTTGGGCCTCAATTTTCACTAGTCGTCGACGGGCCTTCAGCAGGCTGAAATGTAGACCGGGCCTTTTTTTGCCCAGTTATATGACGAGCCGTTACCAGGCCGAAACATATCTTGGACCTTAGTAGGCCCACTGATATCATGGGCCTTTAAGAGGCCGAAAGCTTAGTACATGCATCAACGGGCCGAATTATACGACAGGCCTTTAACAGGCCCAAAGTCACGTTTGGCTGAACTGTTGCCACCTTTATCATGGGCCGTTAGTGGGCCGGATGTCGCGTCGGACCATATATGGCCCATGGGCAGCACGGGCCATTCCCAGGCCGAAAGACACACCGGGCTGAAATGGGCCCATGTCTACATCGGGCCTGTAACAGGACGAAATTCACAGGGCTGTAATTGGGCCCAAATATTCGGCGAACAATTAATGGGCCAGATCTGGCTTCAGGCCATAAATGGGCCTTTATTAAGCAGGCCTTTATTGGGCTGGCCCACTAGTACGTGAGTAAGTACTATGGGCCTTTGACTGGGCCGGCCTTTTTAACCTATATGGGCCTCTGTTGGGCCCTACAACATGTCGACGTATCATAGGCATGTCTCGTCCAATGGACGGGCGACATCTGGCCCACCGAGGAGCAGACACGTGTTTCCTCCGGCCAATGAGAATTTTACACGTGGAAAATCACCATTGGTCCGGGCTGTTAACGGGTTATCGGATCCAAAACCAGACCCGATAGCTTAACGGCGAGACGTTACGGTGGATGCCACATGTCGGTCACCCTTGACGAAAGCACTTCTATGACAAGCGATTTATCGTCATGGAAGTGGACACTTCTGTGATGATAATTTTGGTAATGTCATGGAACACTTCTATGACAACACAGGTATGACTATCTTGATTCTGTCATAAAATTGTCATAGATGTACATGCATGACAGAAAACGTGACCTAGTGTGACAGACACGTATCATCACGGAAGTGTCTATTTTTTGTAGTGTTAATACCCCTCTAATCATGAGCATGTTTGTTGATTGTGAGTAGTTACTTTTGTTCTTGAGGTCACGGGATAAATCATGTTGCAAGTAATCATGTGAATTTGATATGTGTTCGATATTTTGATGGTATGTATGTTGTGGTTCCCTTAGTGGTGCCATGTGAACGTTGACTACATGACACTTCATCATATTTGCGCCTAAGGGAATGCATTGTGGAGTAGTAAATAGATGGTGGGTTGCGAGAGTGACAGAAACTTAAACCCCGATTTATGCACTATTCCGTAAGGGACCGATTGGATCCTAGAATTTAATGCTATTGTTAGGATTTATCCTTAATACTTTTCTCGTAGTTGCGGATGATTGCGGGAGGGTTAATCATAAGTAGGAGGTTTGTTCAACTAACAATAGCACTTAAGCACCGGTCCACCCACATATCAAATTACCAAAGTAGCGAACATAAATCAAACCCACATGATGAAAGTGACTAGATGAAATTCCCGTGTACCATCAAGAACGCTTTGCTTATCATAAGAGACCGTCTTGGCCTGTCCATTGCCTCAAAAGGATTGGGCTACCTTCCTGCATACTTGTTACTATTATCATTACTTGCTCGTTACAAATTATCTTGCTATCAAACTACTCTGCTACTTACAATTTCAGCACTTGCAGACATTACCCTACTGAAAACTACTTGTCATTTCCTTCTGCTCCTCGTTGGGTTCAACACTCTTACTTATCAAAATAAGCTACAACTGATCCCCTATACTTGTGGGTCATCACCTGCTCAGCAGCCGGCCCGGAACTCGGGGGCTACACCCAGTGGGTGCGCTGGCACGCCCCCACGGAAGATTACAAGAATCAAAAACAAGAAGCAAGATGCATACCCGGACGGCCGTCCGCGTCACCAAGAACACCTGTGTGTACTATTGGAGGGCAGCACCTTGAGCCTGGAACCGGGCCTGGACATCCTATGCGGCCGTATTCAGAACACCCATTCCACCCCCAGGCGTCCACTCCGGTGGGGCGGCGCTGGTAGCCTCGGCATCGGGGGCCGATGAGCTAGCGGCCCCAATCTCCAGCAGCCGTGGTGCTGAGGCCACCTTCTCCGCACGACGGCGCACTAGAGTTCGGACCGCAGGGGTCAGACCCACCACCAACTCGCCACCGATTGGCGACACCAGCGGCGTGTCAGGTCAACTGCCCTGGGCGTCGGCAGTTGGCGTATGCGGGGGCACCTCCGCCTCCAAGATGACGGGGTCGCCGCCTCCCCTCTCCAAGACCGGCTGGTCACCGCTGGCCCCTCCAGTCGGCGCCTGGCCCTCTGGTGCCTGTGGCTCCACACGCATCGGGACGATGAGCTCTAGAGTCCGGTCGCGGGACGCCTCCTCTGCCTATGCCTTGGCGGCCGCGTTCGCATGCGCCCTGGCCGCCGCGTCGGCATGGGTCTTGGCCGCGGCATCGGCCTCTGCTTGTGCCGCCGTGGCCGCATCTGCCTTCTCCCACTCCTGGCGCGCCTCCCGCGCGTTCCTCTCCGTCGCTTCCTGGAGGTTGGCGAGTGGGTCCATGCGGCGGGGTTCCGCGGAGCCGCCTGCCGCCCCAATCACCGAAGCAGACGGGGCCTGCTCGAGAGAGAGCGGGGCCCTGTTCGAGCCAAACCACAAGAACTAATAAAAAGTTTGCGAGAAAAGAAGAAGAGCAAATGCAAAGCGACGACAGAAAAGATCAAAGTACTTATGCAGACACCGTAGGGCACTGCTTCGGGGCCTTCTGGAGCTGGGTCGCCTTCATGGTAGCCTCCTTCCGCCTAGTCGCGGCGGCCGTGTTCTTGGGCTTCTTGGGCCGGCTGCCGTTACGCCCGGCGTCGGCTCGGCGCTTCAGCGCGCCGCCTGCTGCAGTCGGCGCGGCCGAAGAACTCACGCTCGCCCTATTGGTGCCACGGTTGGGCCACGGCTCATTGTCCTCCTCGTCATCGTTCGGATAGTCCCCAAGGCCGCCTCCTGAGGAGCTGCCTACTCCATCACCATCACCGCCTATGGCGTCATCCTCTTCCATGGCGGCCGCCCCCAAGTCGGGATCGTCCACGTCACTCGCCGACCGGTCCAGCAGGTACTGATGACCTGGCTCCAGGGCGTCGGCTGCCGACTGGGTCCAGAAGATCTGCACCATGGTCGACTGGTTAGGCGGCAAGAAAGAACCCGGACAAATGAAGGGAAAAAGAATTAAAAGACTCACCACAGGCGGCGGGTTTGCGCGGCTGTACGGCGGCTTGCCGAACTGCCACTCCTTCTCTGAGAGTTTGCAGTTGGAGAAGTAGTTCACCAGCCAGACCACCTCCACGTCCTGCAGCTCCTTGGTGCACATTCGGCATGGGTCCCGGTTCCCGCTCATGCGACTGATGATGTGGGGCCGGGCTTGGAGGGGCAGCACCCGACGCACAACGAAGGCGGTCAGCAGATCCGAGGCCTTGAGGCCCTCCGACTCCATCATCACCTGAAGCCGGGCGAGAGTGGTGGAGGAGGCGGCCGACAGGCTCTTTGGCCAAAATTGCCAGTTGGTGCGGGGCTCGACCGGTGGACCGGCTGCATAAGCCGGCAGGTTGACGTAGTCCATTTTTTAATGGATGTTCTTGGCGTAGAAGTAAGATTTCTGCCACAGCTTGGCCAACTGCAGCAAGGCGAGGGCCGAGAAGCGGACCCCGGATCCCGAACGCCGCACTGCGATGCAGGCTCGGCACTGGGCCGCCTCGTTCTTGGCGGTGGTGCTGAGTTTGAGGTAAAAGAACTCCCCCCAGAGCTCAAGGTTCAGGAGTGTGCCGAGGTAGCCTTCGCAGAGGGTGACGAAGGCGGCCAGCAGCACCACCGTGTTCGGCGTGAGGTGGTGCGGCTGGACTTTGTAGAAGGTGAGGAAGGAGCGGAAGAAGCTGCTCGCCTACAGGCCAAAGCCGCGAAGAAAATGTGACTGGAAGACGACGTGTTCGCCGTCCTCCGGCGCCGGCGAGATCTCCGCCTCAGCAGGAACACGCACCTTTATGTGCGTCTCACGAGGCAGCCGCTGCGTCTAGCGAAGGAAAGTGAGGTGGTCTTCATGGATGTTGGAGCCACCCCAATCGCCGGCCCGTTCGCGCGCCATGGACAAGGATGCTCGACGGAGGCGTGACGCGGCGACGAGCGGGCGAGTCTGCAGCGGAGAGAGGAAGACATGGTGTGAGGAGGCCCGGCGACAGCAAGCCGCTGCAGTGCCTCGCCAAGAAGTAGGGGCGTGGCGGCAGCGAGAGGAAGAGGAAGGAGAAAGGCAACGTCAAAGGGAGAGGAGGGCACGTGTGCGTTCTACTGCCCCCTCCTCCCCCTACTTATAGCCCCTTGGCGGTGTAGCCGAGGGGGCGAGACGTGGGGGTCCTGGGATTAACTGCGCCCACTCCCCCCACGACCCCGCGTTTACCGCGTGGTAAAGACATGCATTAACCATGCACGGGAAGCCCAACCGCCCGCCTTGGCCGCAGCGGATCTGGGCCGTGGCCCTGTAGTGGCGGGCCACGGCCTGCGGCGACGTCCTGTCGCACGCGTGGGCGGGCAGGTTGTCCTGGCCTGTCGGTGCCGCGGGGCGGGTGAGCAACAGGCCGCAAGCCTGGCATCCGGCTGGCGTGCCACCTGGCCCCCACCACGATGTTTCGAATTCACTAGGCAGCCAGCCTGGCCATGGCCGGCTCCTAGCTGTCGGCGCCTCTAGAAGACGGACGAAGCAAAGCTACCAGGCAACTCCGAGTAGGAACCTGCTGAGGCTCCTCGTCTCTTCAGCCGCGGCGCCCCACCAGCTTCGGGGACTACTGTAGGAGTAAATGACTATGGGTAGCCTCATCAGCCCCCATAGTATTTCAAGACTTCTGGGCTAGCTACACCCCTCACACCTCCCGGACGAATGACTGCCTTCTTGGGCCGGCTGGTCCAAGCGGGCGGCTGCTAGAAGGCGGCGGAACCCAGAAGGCGGCCACGAGGGAGGCCGACTACTAGCAGGCGGCCCCTCGTCCCCTTGAAGTTAGCACCTCATTACCATGACAAGAACGGGCATGGCTACAGTGCAGCCTGCCACCCCCGAATCCAGGGCAAAGCATGGCTACAGTGCGGTGTACCAAGCGGACGCCCCTCGCCCGGCGTGGCACTGTTCCCACGCGGCCCGTGACATCACCTACATCAGAGGGAGCCATGCTCCCATGATAACCGGTCGGTACGGCCTGCAGGCGGCGGGCCCTACCTGTCGGCGAGCCGCAAAAGGCGGCGATGCCCCACCAGGCGACATCGGGAGTGGGCCGCCTTCCAGCAGGCGGCCCTCTCTCCCCTCAAAGTCTGTGCACCATTAACCAGATAAGATGGGGTATGGCTACCATGAGCGCCCGCCAGGCAGCGGGACTGTAGCCACGCTCCCCCCGACAAAGCCTCCGCCATCAGGGGCGAGGCTACAGTACAGTGGAGCCGACACAACCCACCGGCGATGGGCCCTACCTATCGGCCGAGAGCACGGCAGTCGGCAGAACCCACCAGGCGGCGGGTCCCAACAGCCGGCAGAGGAGCCGGCGACCAGAGACACTAACGGCCGGGTCCTACACCCGGACGGATTACCATTATACCCCTAGGGGGTAGGCCTATAGAATCCCTGCAGGTCACCCATGCAAAGGGTTGAGCACATTGGTCACCACACACCCACATAGAGAGAGTGAAGTAGGGCTAGCCTTGTTCTTCTTCCTCCTCTAGCTAAACTGCTCAAGGAGCAAGCTTGTAGCTACCTTGTTGAGATAGTGATCATGCGGAGACCCCGCAGAGCAGGACTAGGGGTGTTATCTCCTAGGAGAGCCTCGAACCTGGGTAAGATTCGCAGGCGCATGCGGCCTTGCTCACTTCCGCCTCTAGAGCCCGGCGACGTACTCTTGTCCCCATCCATGATAAGCCACCCCCTGGCATATGTCACACGATATCCCCGACAAGCAGGATGCCGAAAAAGGCCCCAAGATGGGATCTCACGGAAACATAGGCTTACGATAGTGGAAAAGTATTTTGGTGGACGCTTCTGATTGTTTGGGAATATTTGGGAATTTATAGAGCAAAAAATAGGGTTGGAGGAGTCCCGTGGGGCCCAAAAGCCAGGGGCGCCCCCCTAGGGCACGCCCTGAGGGCTTGTGGAGCCCTCGGGACTCTTCTAGCCCCCTCTCCAAGTTTGCTGGGCATTTTCTGGTCCAAGAAATATCATCGTGAAAGTTTTATTCCATTTGGACTCCGTTTGATATTCCTTTTCTATAAAACTCAAAAACAAGGAAAAACAGAAACTGGCAATGGGCTCTAGGTTGATTGGTTAGTCCCAAAAATAATAGAAATAGCATATTATTGCATATAAAACATCCAAAACAGATAATATAATAGCATCGGACAATAAAAAATTATAGATACGTTGGAGACGTATCATGGGACGCTTGGGCTCCAGCCACCTCCTCCTTCAGCTTGGTCAGGCGCTCGTGCTCCGCAGCCAGGTAGGCGGCTGCCTTCGACAGCACAGAGTCGCGGTCGGCGAGCTGCGCCTCATGAGTCTTGAGGTCGTCTTCCTGTAGTTGAAGCAGTTGCGCTCATGTGTCCTGTTCCTCCTGGAGCGCCTTCAGGCTGGCCTCCGCATCGCCGCAGCGCTTCGCAGCCGCATCTACGTCGGCACGTGCCACATCACGGGCAGTCTTCGCCTCGTCAGCCTCCCTCCTGCTCTCGGCGGCGAGGGCCTCGGCCCGATCCTGGGTCGCCTTGCCGGTCGTAGATAGATCACGCCACCCCGCGGAGAGCTTCAGGCACTCCTGCCTAAGGCGCTCGACAGTGTCCTGGAGGTCCACCTTGAGTCGGTCGAGCGCGGAGCGGGTGTTGGTCAAGGCCCCACACCTGATCAGGGGGTCAGATCTCATGAGCTCGAGTGATGGCCATGGAGGAGTAGCCGCAACGTCCTGAGCCGGCGCCACCACGGCGGGAGGACTCGTAACGTCCTCCACCGAAGATGCAGGTGGCTCCATGCTGCTCTTCGCGGCTAGCTCTTGCGCCACGCCGCCAGGGGTCGCCATGTCAACCGTCCCGGTCACGGGTGTCGGGGTCGCTTGAGGCTGCACCACGATTCGCGAGTCGTCGCGCCCGGATGCAGGGACTGGAGTGGCAAGAAGGGGCGAGGCTGCTGCCCCCTCCCCCGAGGATGGAGGAGTCGCGGCCGAAACGAGTGGCGCGGCGGGCCGGATCACCGTGGCCTCTACGACCGGCCCCTCAAGCGGCGTCGGCGAGGCAATGGGAGCGGGTGGCACGCCCGCGTTCCCTGGCGCGGCGCCGCCTGCATGCCTAAGGGTTGCGCAAGGCCAATGCGGAGCGCCTCCGCGCCCGCTACGGCCACGGCCAGGTGCTGATGCGCCCTTAGGACAAGGGGCTCTTTTGACGTGATGCCCATCTTGTTCTTCTTCGCCGCGCCACCACTTCTGGTTATCAAGAGGGGAACGATATGAACACACGCGCAATCTGCGCCCGGTCGGAAAGTGGGGAAGGTCACTTACTCATCTGGCATGGCACACTTCCTCTTCTTCTCCTCTTCAGCGGAGGCCGAGGTGCCCCGCTCTTCTTCGGCACGGCCTTGGTCCCATCCCGGGGGCTGGTGGAGTGGCCATCGACGGGCCCCGCCACGGCGTTGCCGCCTGGAGGGGCGAGGAGGTCGGCCTGATGGGTCATGGCCTAAGAGGCGGTATCCGCCCCGGCGGGGGCAGCTGAGGAAGTCCTGTATTAGGGGGTCCTCGGGTGTCCGGGCTATTTGATATGGGCTGGATTGATGAGCCGTGAAGATACAAGCAGAAGACTTTCCACCGTGTCCGGATTGGACTCCTATAAGCGTGGATGGCAAGATTGGTGTTTGGATATGTTATTTCCTTCCCCTACTAACCGACTTTGTATAGCCCTAGGACCCTCTGGTGTGTATATAAACCGGAGGGTTTAGTCCATAGAGGCTATCAGAATTCTCATAGGCTAGACCGCTAGGGTTTAGCCATTACGATCTCGAGGTAGGTAAACTCTTGTAACCCCTATACTCATTGAATACAATCAAGTAGGACGTAGGGTTTTACCTCCTTTAAGAGGGCCCGAACCTGGGTAAACATTGTGTCCCCATCGTCCCTTGTTACCATTGATCCTCAGACGCACAGTTCAGGACCCCCTACCCGAGATCCGCCGGTTTTGACACCGACATTGGTGCTTTCATTGAGAGTACCATCATGTTGTCTATAGAAGGATCGATGGCTTGCCTTGTCATCAATAATAATATCACTTCTGGAAGGAACCTAACTTTAGGACAGGTCCTCCACCTCAGCGGTTTTACCGTGGGCACCCGCACGGCCGTCAAGCTAACGGTGCCCCCCGCGATCGCCAAACATCACCTTCACATCGGCCTCGAACACTCCGAAAAGATGGCCACTCCTCCAGCCACTGCCCCCCCCCCCCCCCCCCCCCCCCCCCCCCCCCCCCCCCCCCCCCCCCCCCCCCCCCCCCCCCCCCCCCCCCCCCCCCCCCCCCCCCCCCCCCCCCCCCCCCCCCCCCCCCCCCCCCCCCCCCCCCCCCGGCGGAGTGGCCATCAAAGGGCCCCGACGCGGCGTCGCCGAAGTGGGCCGCGCCAGATGAGTAAGTGACCTTCCCTGCTTTCTGACCGGGCCAGATTGCCCATGTGTTCATATTGTTCCCCTCTTGATGATATCTAATAGAGATATATATAAAAAAGATTACTAAGACGTAAAAAAAGTAAAAGTAAATAAATCAGCGCAAGGTATTTTTGGGTTCGAGCAATTGATAGAAAAGCGCAAAGTTATGACGTTATCCAAGGCAATGATTATGAATATAGGCATCACGTCCGTGTCAAGTAGACCGACTCCTGCCTTCATCTACTACTATTACTCCACACATCGACTGCTATCCAGCATGCATCTAGAGTATTAAGTTCATAAGAATGGAGTAACGCCTTAAGTAAGATGACATGATGTAGAGGGATAAACTCAAGCAATATGATGAAAACCCCATCTTTTTACCCTTGATGGCAACAATACTACGTGCCTCGCTACCCCCTACTTTGACACTAGGTGAGGACACCGCAAGATTGAACCCAAAACTAAGCACCTTTCCCATTGCAAGAAAAACCAATCTAGTTGGCCAAACCAAACCGATAATTCGAAGAGAAATACAAAGATATCAAATGATGCATATAAGAATTCAGGAAAGACTTAAATAATATTCATAGTTAATCTGATCATAAATCCACTATTCATCGGATCTCGAGAAACACACCGCAAAATAATATTACATCGGACAAAACTCCAAGAACATCAAGGGGAACATTGTATTGAACATCAAAGAGAGAGAAGAAGCGATCTAGCTACTAGCTATGGACCCGTAGGTCTGTGGTAAACAACTCACGCTTCATCGTAAGGGCAATAGAGTTGATGTAGATGCCCTCCATGATCGAATCCCCCTCCAACAGGATGCCAGAAAAGGCCCCAAGATGGGATCTCACAGAAACATAGGCTTACGGTGGAGGGAACGTATTTTCGTGGACGCTTCTGATTGTATGGGAATATTTGGGAATTTATAGAGCAAAAATTAGGGTTGGAGCAATCCAATGGGGCCCACAAGCCAGGGGCGCCCCCCTAGGGCACGCCCTGAGGGCTTGTGGAGACCTCGGGACTCTTCTGCCCCCCTCTCCAAGTTTGCAGGGTGTTTTCTGGGTCAAGAAAATTCATCGCGAAAGATTTATTCCATTTGGACTACGTTTGATATTCCTTTTCTATAAAACTCAAAAACAAGGAAAAATGGAAACTTGCACTGGGCTCTAGGTTGATAGGTTAGACCTGAAAATAATAGAAAATAGCATATTAATGCATATGAAACATCCAAAACAGATAATATAATAGCATGAACAATCAAAAATTATAGATACATTGGAGACGTATCATGGGATGCTTGGGCTCCAGCCACCTCCTCCTTCAGCTTTGTCAGGCGCTCACGCTCCACAGCCTGGTAGACGGATGCCTTCGAGAATACAGAGTCGCGGTTAGCGAGCTGCGCCTCATGAGTCTTGAGGTCGTCCTCCTGCTTTTGAAGCAGTTGCACTTGTGCGGCCTATTCCTCCTAGAGCGCCTTCAGGCTGGCCTCCGCATCGCCGCATCGCTTGGCAGCCGCATCCGCCTCGGCACACGCCATGTTGTGGGTAGTCTTTGCTTGTCAGCCTCCCTCCTGCTCTCGGCGGCGAGGGCCTCAGCCCGATCCTGGGTCGCCTTGCCAGTCGTAGATAGATCACGCGACCCCGCGGCGAACTTCATGCGCTCCTGCCTGAGGCCCTCGACAGCGTCCTGGAGGTCCACCTTGAGCCAGTCGAGCACGGCGCGGGCGTTGGTCAAGGCCCCACACCTGATCGGGGGGTCAGATCTCGTGAGCTCGAGTGATGGCCGTGGAGGAATTGCCGCAATGTCCCAAGCCGGCGCCACCATGGCGGGAGGACTCGTAATGCCCTCCACCGAAGGCGCGGGTGGCTCCATACCGCTCTTCGGGGCTAGCTCTTGCACCGCGCCGCTGAGGTTCACCATGTCAACCATCCCGGTAGTGGGTGTCGGGGTCTCTTGAGGCTGCGCCGCAGTCCTCGAGTCATCGCGTCCGGAGACAGGGACTGGAGTGGCAAGTAGCGGTGCGGCCGCTGCCCCCTCCCCCAGGGCCGGAGGTGTCACGGCAGAAAAGAGCGGTGCGGCGGGCTGGATCACCGTGGCTTCTACGACCGGCCGCCCGAGCAGCGCCTGCGAGGCAGAGGGAGCAGGCGGCACGGCCGTGCTCCCTGGCGCGGCTCCGCCTGCGTGCCCAAGGGTTGTGCCAGGATGATGCGGCGTGCCTTCGCGCCCCGCTACGGCCGCGGACAGGTGCCGATGCGCCCTTAGGACAAGGGGCTCTTTTGACGTGACACCTATCTTCTTCCTCTTCGCCACGCCAAAACTTTTGGTCATCAAGAGGGGATCGATATGAACACACACGCAATCTGCGCCCGGTCGAAAAGAGGGGAAGGTCACTTACTCGTCTAGTGCGGCCCACTTCCTCTTCTCCTCTTCAGCGGAGGCTGAGGCGCCCCCGCTCTTCTTTGGCGCAGCCTTGGTCACGTCCCGGGGGCTGGCGGAGTGGCCATCAAAGGGCCCCGACGCGGCGTCGCCGCCTGGAGGGGCGAGGAGATTGGCCTAATGGGTCATGGCTGAAGAGGCTGTGTTCGCCCCGGCGGGGGCCACTGAGGGAGTTCTGGATTAGGGGGTCCTCGTGTGTCCGGGCTATTTGATATGGCCAGACTGATGGGCCGTGAAGATAAAAGAGAAGTCTTTCCCCTGTGTCTGGATTGGACTCCTATAGGCGTGGATGGCAAGATTGGTGTCCGAATATGTTATTTCCTTCCCCTACGAACAGACTCTGTACAACCCTAGGCCCCTCCGGTGTGTATATAAATGGGAGGGTTTAGTCCGTAGAGGCTATCAGAATTCTCATAGGCTAGATAGCTAGGGTTTAGCCATTATGATCTCGAGGTAGATCAACTCTTGTAACCCCTATACTTATTGAATACAATCAAGCAGGACGTAGGGTTTTACCTCCTTTAAGAGGGCCCGAACCTAGGTAAACATTGTGTCCCCATCGTCCCTTGTTACCATTGATCCTCAGACGCACAGTTCGGGACCCCCTACCCGAGATCCACTGGTTTTGACACCGACATTGGTGCTTTCATTGAGAGTTCCATCGTGTTGTCGATAGAAGGATTCATGGCTCGCCTTGTCATCAATAATGATATCACTTCTGGAAGGAACCTAACTTCAGGACAGCTCCTCCAGCTCGGCGGTTTTACCGTGGGCACCAGCACGGCTGTCAAGCCGATGGTGCCCCCCGCGATCGCCAAACATCACCTCTGCATTGGCCTCGAACACTCTGAAAAGATGGATCCGGCGGACGTCTCGTCCTTGAACGAGCTGCTAGATCGCATCGCCGCCCTGGGGCTTGCAACAGATTATGATCGAATTGGGCTCAAACCAGATCAGAGGGAAATCAATTCCCCGCCGATCACCCATCTGGTAGCGGTCGTCGAGGAACGAGCCGAAAACCCTTCTTCCCCTAAGTTAAAGACCAGCTATGTTCGGATCTCCGAGGTCCTCGAGCCGGACACCCTCACTCAGGACGAGACTTTATGTCCTCCGAACTCAGGGTCGGACATGGGGCCCGGAAAACACTTGGATCTTCCTGGACCCGAACTGGTCACCTCGGAGATCTTTCAAGCTCCGGATTCAATCTTGGGTCGGGATTCGGGTTTTTGCCCACCCACCCACCACAATCAATACTCACAGAGCAATTCAGGCCCTCCAGGCATATGTGACCTAATGTATGTAGGGCAGCAACCTCAAGAAACGGTCCATCACTTTTGGGCCAGATTCCTCCTTGTTAAAAACAAGATCAAAGATTGTTGCGACGATGATGCAGTTTTGGTTTTTTATCGTAATTGTACAAACGAGGGAATTTTGAACACCCTCAACCGCCGTCGCATACAGAACTTTGCGGAATTATCACACTTAGTACAGAAGTACTATGCGATGGAAAGCACATGGAAGGCCCAGAAAGCCCGGTTGGAACCCGCTGCCTTTAAGCGGTCCACCACACGGGCAAAACGGATACACCCTTACGAGTCATCCGATAATAAGCCCGTCGGCCAGAAAAACAAACCCTTCATGGGATATCGAACAGTGACGAACTCCTCGACAAACCCTGCCAGATACATGCGACACCATGTACTGAACCAACTCACAGCTTGCGGACATGTTGGGTACTCCGGCAAGTGGCTAAAAGCGGTGAGGCTATCCTCACCAACGCTACTCCAGAGAAGCATTCTCCCGAGGATGACAATCTTAATGTCTTTACGGTCTTTGAGACCTTCTCTTCAAATAATCGGCCAAAAGGGCGCTCTGTGACCTCGCCGAAATCAACCAAGTAACCACAATGAGCCCTCGGAATGACGCGACCATAACTTTCACCGCGGACGACGAACCAAGGGCCAGATCAGTCCGAGCACCAGCCACCTTGGTCTTAAACCCAATTGTGGATGGATTTTGACTCACCAAAGTGCTCATGGACGGCGGCAGAGGACTTAACCTCATCTAGCAGGACACGCTCGACAAAATGAAAATTGACAAGACCCGCATCGAGCAAAGCAATACCACCTTTCGAGGCATCATCCCCAGTCGAGAAGCATGATGTTCGGGGAAAATCAAACTTGATGTAGTATTCGGCACGCCTGAGAATTACAGGTCTGAAGAGTTGCTCTTCCATGTGGCCCCCTTAAATAGCGGATATCATGCCCTTTCGGGGCGGGACGCCTTCTCACGCTTCCAAGCCATACCCCATTATAGGTACATGAAGCTTAAAATGTCGGGGCCTAATGGAATAATCACAGTTACAAGTGACCCGGATAAAGCACTCCGCGTCGAAAATAAAACTGCATCCTTAGGCCTCGAGGCACTATCCGAAGCCCTTGCGGCCGAAGAACTAACCACCATGTGATCCACGGTGGATAAAGATGATGTGATCCTCGATAAGAGGCCCAAATCTACCTCTTTCAAACCAGTAGATGAAATAGTTAAATTTCAAGTGCACCCGACGGATCCCAACAAAACAGCATCCATTGGAGCACAGCTGGATCCAACAGTCGATGCCGCCCTATGAGCGTTCCTGCGCGAAAATTGGGACATCTTTGCCTGGCACCCTTCGGACATGCTCGGGATCCCACGCAGACTGGTCGAACATAGCCTCAACATAATCAAGGTGTTCAAACCAGTCAAGCAAAATGCTTCAGCGATTTTCCAAACCCAAATGACAAGCTATGGGGGAGGAGCTAGCTAAACTACTCAAGGCCGGGTTCATTAGAGAAATCAAGCACCCAGACTGGCTAGCCAACTTGGTCATGGTGCCGAAGAAGGATAAATCCATGCGCCTTTGTGTCGATTTCAAACACCTCAATAAGGCTTGCCCCGAGGACCCTTTCCCATTGCCCCGCATTGACCAGATTATCGACGCAACTGCGGGACACGACTCATTGTGTTTCCTTGATGCTTGCTCCGGATACCATCAGATTAAGATGAAGGACTCCGTCCAGGCCGCAACGGTGTTTATTACCCCATATGGGCCTTTTTGTTTCAATACTATGCCTTTCGGACTTAAAAACGCTGGTGCCACTTACCAACGCATGATTCAAACATGTTTGGGAAAACAAATCGGCAAGACAGTGGAAGCATATGTGGACGACGTGGTCATCAAGACTAAACACATTGAATCCTTGGTGGACGATCTCCGCCTCGCATTTGACAACCTCCGAACATATGACATACGGCTTAATCCCAAAAAATGTGTTTTCGGCGTTCCAGCCGAAAAACTACTAGGGTTCCTTGTCTCCAATAGAGGAATTGAAGTGAACCCAGCCAAAATCTGAGCCTTGTCACAATTGGCCATGCCAACAGACTTAAAACAGGTCCAAAAACTAGTAGGGTGCGTGGCAGCTTTGAGCCGCTTGATCTCTAGATTTGGAAAAAAGGCATTACCACTTTATCGACTGCTCCGACGCACCGATCATTTTGAATGGACAGATGCGGCTACAGCTGGATTGGAAGAAATAAAAACCTTATTAGCAGGCAACCCAATCCTAGCCGCCCCAAGTTTGGCGAGCCTAAGTTGCTTTATATATCCGTGACTCACCAGGTAGTGATCGCCGTACTCGTCGTTGAGCGAGAGGAAGAGGGACATAAATTCCCCATCCAAAAACCAGTATACTATGTATTGGTGGCCTTACACCATGCAAATCCCAATACCCTCACTATCAGAAGATAGCTTATGCGGTCTTTATGGCATCCCGAAAGCTTCGGCACTATTTTCAAGTGTTTTCGATCACGGTGGCATTCGAAGTACCACTCAATGACATCATAAATAATAGGGATGCCACGGGCCGCATAGCAAATGGGCCATTGAGCTCTTACCATTTGAAATAACATGCAAGCCACGCCGAGCTATTAAATCTCAGGTGCTGGCCAACTTCATCGCCGAGTGGACAGAAGCCGAGCTCCCTAAAGAGTATAGTTCATACTCCAACTGGATCATGTACTTTGACGGCTCTAAAATGCTAGCCGGACTGGGGGCTGGTGTCATCTTGACATACCCTACAGGGGACACAGTCCGCTACGTGCTACAAATCATGTATACTGACTCTAATAACGCAGCCAAATACGAGGCACTTCTACATGGTCTCCGAATGGCTGTCTCCATGGGCATACAACGCCTAGAGGTGCGCGGTGATTCAAACCTCACAATATCCCAGATAAATGGAGAGTTCAGTGCAAAAGATCCAAAAATGGATGTGTATCCAAACGCCGTACTAAAAATATTGGCTTGGTTCGAGGGGCTCGAGTTCCATCACGCTGCTCGAGACAGTAACCAGGCAGCGGACATCCTTGCTCGAATGGGCGCCAAGCGTGATCCCGTCCTGCCTAACACCTTTGTGGAAAGGCTCTTTAAGCCATTCGTGGTGTGGCAGGACGAGAGCGGAAACACTAATCCAAACCTGATCATACCCCCAGCAGCCGAATACAATAAGAATATCATCGGGGGTTCGGATACTGAAATAACACCCTCCGCCCATGAAATCATGGCCATTATTGCTCCATGGACCGAACCCTTCCTGGCCTACCTTAATAGGCAGGAGCTTCCCGATGATCAAAATGAGGCCCATCGAATAGTTTAGCGTTCTAAAGCCTATAAAGTTCATGAAGGTGAGCTGTACAAGAAAAGCGCTACTGGAGTCCTCCAAAGGTGCATCTCTAAAGAAGTGGGATGACAACTCTTGGCTGACATACATGCTGGTCTAGGCGTCCATCACGCCGCAGCTCGGGCCCTCGTAAGCAAGGCTTGCCGTACAGGTTTCTTTTGGCCAACGGCCCGAGCAGACGCACAAGCCTTTGTGCAACACTGTGTGGGATGTCAGCTTTTCGCCAATCAAAGTCATATGCCTCCCACTGCTTTAAGAACAATCCCCATCACATGCCCTTTCGTGGTCTGGGGGCTAGATATGGTCGGACCCCTTAAAGGGGGAAGCCACAAGAAGAAATATTTACTGGTTATGGTAGATAAATTTATCAAGTGGATAGAGGCCAAACCAGTAAAAATGGCTGAAGCAGGGCCAATGATCGACTTTATATCTGGCGTGGTACACCGTTATGGTGTCCAGCATAGCATCATCACTGATAATGGCTCCAATTTCACAGCAGATGAGGTGAAAAATTGGTGTGCCAACTTGGGCATTATGCTCGATTATGCATCTGTGTACCACCCTCAAACAAACAGTCATGTTGAACTGGCTAATGGCCTAATAACAAGTAGCATTAAACCCAGACTGGTATGCTCCCTACGGGAGTTAGATAAGCACTGGGTTGAGGAAATCGGTTTCGTGCTCTGGGGGCTGCGGACTACGCCTAATCGAGCGACTGGATACACACCTTTTTTCATGGTGTACGGCGCAGAAGCTACCTTGCCCTGTGACATTATTCATGACTCACCTCGAGTGCGCATGTATGAAGAGAGAGAAGCCGAGCTTGATCGGCAGGATGACCTAGATGGCATTGAAGGGGAGTGTGATATTGCACGAGCCCGTTCCGCATTTTATCAACAACAGGCTAGGAGATACCAAAGTAGAGAAGTGTGGGCCAAGACTTATAATGTCGGCGAACTCGTTTTGCGCCTCCCGGAGAAGAAGAAGGATAAGCTCAAACAAAATGGGAGGGCCCCATCATGATAGATGAAGTTCTCACAGGAGGAGCCTATCGCCGTCGTAATGCATCGGATAATCGCCTCGAGCCGAATCCATGGAACGTTGCTCGGCTCTGAAGATTCTACGCATAGTTCGGCCACATACTTTATCTAGTTTCCCTTTTTCTCCTCTCCCTTTTTTTCTCTTCGTTTTTTATACACCTCCTAGGGTATGTTCGGATATGCCGAACTATTAGGGGTACACATCTTTAAATGTAAACACCCCACTACAACTGGGGGCTTCTTTGATGAAGCTTATTACTAAAAGCTTTTTGGCTTACATCATCTATGTCGTTTATTACATACAATTTTCTACCATTATATGCACCTTTAGGACTTAAGTTTTTGCCAAGCTGGGTTGCCTCGCTCCTGTGTTTATACCCTATGTTCCTGATTGTTCGGCTAGGGTGTAAAGGGAGCACATCTGCGATTGTTACAACCGGGTAATCCGGACCTCTACCTCAGACGGGTGAAGTCGAAAGCTAGCGTTCTTAAGAGAATAATTGGTCGGCAAGCAACGACAGATTGTTACGTTCCTGTAACTCTTTGAAAAACAAAAAAAAATACGGGATAGGCTCCCCGTAATGCAGATCAAATCCTAGGCACGCGTAATTAAGCTTGCCAACCCTAGGAAAGGAATCCTTAACAGAACTATTTTCCTTGGAAGATGTTTCTTACGTTACAGAAGTAATATAACATAACTCCCCGAACTAAATTTTGTCTGTTCGAGCAATATGACTGGATTGCCTGGTTTCCGGGCATCATGAATGTTTCTTACATTCCAAAATGGTATCCGGAAAAAACTCCACCTTCTTGGTTCGGAGGCCGAAGCCGAAAGTCTACGATGACAAGTTTTCACATGTTCGGTTGGAGATAAAATTCAAGAGTAAAAGTACATTGATACATCGAAACGAACATCTACTCTTTAACTATACCATCTATAAGACTGTCTAAACTACAGTTTTCTTGCGAGTGCTTGACAGCTATCATCACTTGGTCGTACACCAAGTTTACGGGAATCTCCTTTCCGTCGGGCCCCCGAGGTCCAACTTGGGCCATATGATTCGGATCAAGTCCGGTGTAGCGCGTTTTCACCATTGCCCACGCCTCTCGTGCACCTTCCCGGCATGTGGATGCCTTCCATAGCTCGAAGCGGCACCGTGCACCTTTGAACAAGTTTGCCAACCCTTCCATTCTTTCCAGAGGGGCATCGGATGGCCATAAAGCCTTCACCATGCTTCTCATCGCTTTCCGGGCTCGTTCATGCATCACGGATAGTTCCTTAAGCACATCGCCTCGAAATCTGGATACTTCCTCTTCAGGTCGACTGGTTAACAGACCCGCAATAACAAAATTGTGACAAACTGAACTATGCAATATTATGTGTCCATGGGATGGTTCAAAAGGGCATACCGAATATGCCGCCTTTCAACTTCTTATTTTCTTGCTGCGCGGCTGATAACTGAGCCTTTAAGCTCTTTATCTCTTCAGCTTGCTTATCCTTTCCCTCCTCAAGCTTGTTCTTCTGAGCAGTGGTCATTGTGGCCTTTTCCATCTCCGCCAGCTCTCTGGTGGCAGTATTCAGCTTTATCTGGTTTGTTTTCAGCTCCTAAGACAGTGCGTTGTTCTTCTCCTTATAATGATCCTTAAATCGGCTTGGCCTAGCCGCTTCAAGTCTCGGGGGCTACTGGCATATATCTATTAAATTTGCACAAACTATTACCTGCATATCCTTTGAAAACAGTTGAATAACTCCAGCAAGTTTGTCCCGGGCAGCTCGGATATATGCATCCACAGAGCTGAGTGCGGTAAATTCCTATTCAGAGAAAACTGGAGCGCGCATGGCCTCTTTCAGTCGACGCTGATTCATCATGCTCTCTACCTCGGAATTCATGACGGATACATCATCCGAATCCTCTTGAGGAGGCAGGTCCGGCACTGTATCAACCCTCGTCCTAGTTGACGAGTCTGGTGCCGGATTAGCTGACATTCGACTAGCAGGGCATTTTCCCACGGTTTGCCACGTGCTCCTCCTGAAATAGAGGTAAAAGAGAAATTTAACAATCTGATCTCATGCTTAGGCATATATAAAAGGGCATACCTCTTTGAAGGAGGAGAAGGCTTGACAGCGCTCCTGGTTTCCTTTCATTTTGAACGATCGCCCTGCATAGAGGCCGCTGTTGAGTGAGTGCGGCTTGCCAAGCATCGATCCTATGAAGTAAAATTTAGTGCAATGGACAAGATGCAAGTAGGGGCTTCTTTGTGAGGAAACTTTTTGAATACTTACAATGGAGAAGGAATAAGGGCGGGGGTAGTCGGCTGTGATAGCCAGTTCTGAGCCGTCAAGGCTCGCCTGATAAAATACTCCATCGTCGAACTCTATGTATATATCCGGATCCTCGCAGAAGCTAGGGTCTTCATTGCGATTGTGATCCTCTGGCTGTGGGGAAGGACAATGAACATTGATGACCCACAAGTATAGGGGATCTATCATAGTCCTTTCAATAAGTAAGAGTGTCGAACCCAACAAGGAGCAGAAGGAAATGATAAGCGGTTTTCAGTAAGGTATTCTCTGCAAGCACTGAAATTATCGGTAACAGATAGTTTTGTGATAAGGTAATTTGTAACGGGTAACAAGTAATGAAAGTAAATAAGGTGCAGCAAGATGGCCCAATCCTTTTTGTAGCAAAGGACAAGCCTGGACAAACTCTTATATGAAGGAAAACGCTCCCGAGGACACATGGGAATTATCGTCAAGCTAGTTTTCATCATGCTCATATGATTCGCGTTCGTTACTTTGATAATTTGGTATGTGGGTGGACCAGTGCTTGGGTGCTGTCCTTACTTGGACAAGCATCCCACTTATGATTAGCCCCTATTGCAAGCATCCGCAACTACAAAAGAAGTATTAAGGTAAGCCTAACCATAGCATGAAACATATGGATCCAAATCAGCCCCTTACAAAGCAACTCATAAACTAGGGTTTAAGCTTCTGTCACTCTAGCAACCCATCATCTACTTATTACTTCCCAATGCCTTCCTCTAGGCCTAAACAATGGTGAAGTGTCATGTAGTCGACGTTCACATAACACCACTAGAGGAGAGACAACACACATCTCATCAAAATATCGAACGAATACCAAATTCACATGACTACTTATAGCAAGACTTCTCCCATGTCCTCAGGAACAAACGTAACTACTCACAAATCATATTCATGTTCATAATCAGAGGGGTATTAATATGCATAAAGCATCTGAACATATGATCTTCCACCAAATAAACCAACTAGCATAAACTACAAGGAGTAATCAACACTACTAGCAACCCACATGTACCAATCTGAGGCTTTGGGACAAAGATTGGATACAAGAGATGAGCTAGGGTTTGAGAGGAGATGGTGCTGGTGAAGATGTTGATGGAGATTGACCCCCTCCCGATGAGGATCGTTGGTGATGACGATGGCGATGATTTCCCCCTCCCGGAGGGATGTTTCCCCGGCAGAACAGCTCTGCCGGAGCCCTAGATTGGTTCCGCCAAGGTTCCACCTCGTGGCAGCGGAGTTTCTTCCCGAAAGCTTGCTTATGATTTTTTCCAGGGTAAAAGACTTCATATAGCAGAAGATGGCCACCGGAGGCCTGCCAGGGGGCCCACGAGGCAGGGGGCGCTCCCCCCACCCTCGTGGCCAGGGTGTGGGCCCCCTCTGGTGGATTCTTTCACCAGTATTTTTTATTAATTCCAAAAATGACTTCCGTGAAGTTTCAGGACTTTTGGAGCTGTGCAGAATAGGTCTCTAATATTTGCTCCTTTTCCAGCCCAGAATTCCAGCTGCCGGCATTCTCCCTCTTCTTGTAAACCTTGTAAAATAAGAGAGAATAGGCATAAGTATTGTGACATAACGTGTAATAACAGCCCATAATGCAATAAATATAGATTTAAAAGCATGATATAAAATGGACGTATCAACTCCCCCAAGCTTAGACCTCGCTTGTCCTCAAGCGGAAGCCGATAACGATAAATATGTCCACATGTTTAGAGATAGAGGTGTCGATAAAATAAAATACGGACATGAGGGCATCATGATCATTCTTATAACAACAACATATATGGATATTGTCATATGATTTCTTATGCTCAAGTAATAATCTATTCACCATGTCAAGTATGAATCAGAAACTTCATTGAGAACCAACAAACTATAATCTCAGTCATCGAAGCAATTGCAATTTATCATAACATCGGAAAGAGTCAACATAAGAGCTTTTCAGCAAGTCCACATACTCAACTATCATTTAGTCTTTCACAATTGCTAACACTCATGCAATACTTATGGGTATGGAGTTTTAATCGGACACAGAGAAAGATAGGGGATTATAGTGTTGCCTCCCAACCTTTTACCTCAAGGGTAATGTCAACAATAATAATTCATGCTAACTTACATCCAATTGGATATATATATCAGGATCTTTCCAACACAAGGTGCTTGCCAAAGGATAAAATGCAAAAAGGAAAGGTGAAGATCACCATGACTCTTGTAAAAGGTATAAGACAAAAGTAAAAGATAGGCCCTTCGCAGAGGGAAGTAGAGGTTGTCATGTGCTTTTAGGGTTGGATGCATGAAATCTTAATGCAAAAGAACGTCAATTTATATTTCCACTTGTGATATGGACCTTTATTATGTAGTCCGTCGCTTTTATTGCTTCCATATCACAAGATCGTATAAAGCTTATTTTCTCCACACTAATAGATCATACATATTTAGAAAGCAATTCTTGTTGCATGCAACATGACAACTTACTTGAAGGATCTTACTCAATCCATAGGTAGATATGGTGGACTCTCATGGCAAAACCGGGTTCAAGGATATTTGGAAGCACAAGTAGTATCTCTACTTGGTGCAAAGAATTTGGCTAGCATGAGGGGGAAAGGCAAGCTCAACATGTTGGATGATCCATGACAATACACTTTATTTCGGATATAAGAAAACATGACCCATTACGTTGTCTTCCTTGTCCAACATCCACTCTTTAGCATGTCATACTTTAATGAGTGCTCACAATCATAAAAGATGTCCAAGATAGTATATTTATATGTGAAAACATCTCTTTCTTTATTACTTCCTATTAATTGCAATGATGACCAAAACTAGGTTTGTCAACTCTCAACAACTTTTATTCATCATACTCTTTAGATGTGAAGTCATTACTCTCTATAAGATCAATATGATCTCTTTATTTCTTTTTATTCTTTCTCTTTTCTTTAAATCCCTCAAGATCATAGCAAGATAATCAAGCCCTTGACTCAACACTAATCTTTATTATATATAGCTCACGGACTCGATTACATAGAGAGATCATAAGGCAAAACTCAAAACTAAATCATACTAAAACTTTATTCTACTAGATCAAGATATTACCAAAAGGATCAAACTAAGAAAAATGGTAAAGATAGGAGTGTGATGGTGATACGATACCGGGGCACCTCCCCCAAGCTTGGCAGTTGCCAAGGGGAGTGCCGATACCCATGTGATTATTGCTCTTTCTTCGGAGGTGGTGATGTGATATTCTTGGCGATGATGCCCCTCAAGATACGATTCTCCTCCTCGAGCTTATTGACTTGCTGCTTGAGATCCATTATTTGCTTACGGAGCTTACTCGTGACGGTTAAAGCTCCTTTCACCCATGGATGTTGCATAGCTGCGGGAGAACAAGTAACACTCTTTTTCATATTTTCATAAGAGAGGAATTTAACATTGGAAGGGATGACCAAGGTTGGAATGGCTGAGCTCTGTAGTTCCCCATTGTGAATCCGGCTCGGAAACAGGAAGTAACTTCTTGATCCTCCTCCATGGCATCTATCCTTTTCAAGTGGGCCTCCATCTCTTCCTCCGTTGATGGCCCAAAGTGGTCAGCATCACTGTTTCTCTTGGTCCCGGTGTCGGATTAGACACCCGGCTCTCCCCGACTGACTCTTGAGAAGACATCTTGCTCTAAATCTGCAACAAAAACAGCTCGAAACAAAAACAGGGGATATTTGCGTGGTACGGTGGTCAAAACCTTCGGGAGATTATATAATGATTTTTTACTGACCAAAAGAAGTACCGTGCAAGAAAATGGAGTCCGGAGAGCACACGAGGTGCCCACGAGGCAGGGGGCGTGCCCAGGGGGGTAGGGCGCGCCCTCCACACTCGTGGACGCCTCGTGTCCTTCCCGGACTACTTCTTATTTTCCTATTTTCTTAATTATTCCAAAACGGAGAAAAATTGCCATTAGAAATATTTTGGAGTCGGTTTACTTACCGTACCACATACCTATTCCTTTTCGGAGTCTGAAACCTTCTGGAAAGTGTCCCTTATGTATTCCTCCGGGGTTACGGTTTCAATAACATTGGTTTCAACATTTATAGTATTACCTAAGATATAATTTTTGATTCTTTGACCGTTCACCACTTTCGGATTGGTGCCTTCGAAGTTGTTGATTTTTATGGCACCGGAATGATAGACCTCCTCGATAACGTAAGGACCTTCCAATTTTGAGAGAAGTTTTCCTGCAAAAAATCTTAAACGAGAGTTGAATAGCAACACATAATCACCTACATTAAACTCACGCTTTTGTATCCTTTTGTCATGCCATCTTTTAAACTTTTCTTTAAACAGTTTGGCATTCTCATAGGCCTCGGTTCTCCATTCATCAAGTGAGCTAATGTCAAATAGCCTCTTCTCACCGGCAAGTTTGAAGTCATAATTGAGCTCTTTAATGTCCCAATATGCCTTATGTTCTAGTTCGAGAGGTAAGTGACATGCTTTTCCATAAACCATTTTATACGGAGGCATACCCATAGGGTTTTTATATGCAGTTCTATAGGCCCATAATGCATCATCAAGTTTCTTGGACCAATTCTTTCTAGATCTATTAACAGTCTTTTGCAAAATTAATTTGAGCTCCCTGTTACTCAATTCTACTTGACCACTAGACTACGGGTGATACGGAGATGCAATTCTATGATTAACATCATACTTAGCAAGCATTTTACGGAAAGCACCATGAATAGAATGTGAACCACCATCAGTCATTAAATATCTAGGGACTCCAAACCTCGGAAAAATAACTTCTTTAAGCATCTTAATAGAGGTGTTATGATCAGCACTACTAGTTGGAATAGCTTCTACCCACTTAGTAACGTAATCAACAGCAACTAAAATATGTGTATACCCATTAGAGGAAGGAAACGGTCCCATATAATCAAAGCCCCAAACATCAAATGGTTCAATAACGAGTGAATAATTCATAGGCATTTCTTGACGTCTACTAATATTACCAATTCTTTGACATTCATCACAAGATAAGACAAACTTACGGGCATCTTTGAAGAGAGTAGGCCAATAAAAACCGGATTGCAATACCTTATGTGCAGTTCTATCTCCAGCGTGGTGTCCTCCATAAGCTTCAGAGTGACACTTGCATAGGATCTGTTCCTGTTCATGCTCAAGTATACAATGTCTAATAACACCATCTACTCCTTCTTTATAAAGGTGTGGGTCATCCCAGAAGTAATGTCTTAAATCATAGAAGAACTTTTTCTTTTGCTGGTATGTGAAACTAGGTGGTATAAATTTAGCAACAATGTAATTAGCATAATCAGCATACCACGGAGTAGTACGAGAAGCATTTATGATAGCTAATTGTTCATCAGGAAAGCTATCATCAATAGGTAGTGGGTCATCAAGAACATTCTCTAACCTAGACAAGTTGTCTGCAACGGGGTTCTCAGCTCCCTTGCTATCAATAATATGCAAATCAAATTCTTGTAGCAAGAGAACCCATCTTATAAGTCTAGGTTTAGCATCTTTCTTTTCCATCAGGTATTTAATAGCAGCATGATCAGTGTGAACAGTCACTTTAGAATCAACAATATAAGGTCTGAACTTATCACAAGCAAATACAACTGCTAAAAATTCCTTTTCAGTAGTAGCATAATTTCTCTGGGCACTGTCTAGAGTTTTACTAGCATATTGGATAACATTTAATTTCTTATCAACTCTTTGTCCTAGAACAGCACCTACAGCATAATCACTAGCATCACACATAATTTCAAAAGGTAAATTCCAACCAGGAGGCTGAACAATAGGTGCAGAAATCAAAGCTTTCTTAAGTATTTCAAATGCTTCTACACAATCACCATCAAAGACAAAAGGAATATCTTTTTGTAAGAGATTAGTCAGAGGCCTGGAGATTTTAGAGATGTCCTTAATGAACCTCCTATAAAAATCGGCATGACCAAGGAAACTTCTTATACCTTTAATGTCCTTGGGACACGGCATCTTTTCAATAGCATCAACTTTATCTTTATCAACTTGAATACCTCTTTCAGAAATTTTATGCCCCAGGACAATACCCTCGTTAACCATAAAGTGGCACTTCTCCCAATTCAAGACAAGGTTAGTTTCTTCACATCTCTGCAAAACTCGATCAAGGTTGCTCAAGCAATCATCAAAAGAAGTTCCGTACACGGAGAAATCATCCATGAAAACCTCAACAATCTTTTCACAAAAATCAGAGAATATAGCCATCATGCATCTTTGAAAAGTAGCAGGTGCATTACATAAACCAAAAGGCATACGTCTATAAGCAAAGGTACCGAAAGGGCAAGTAAAAGTGGTCTTTTCTTGATCCTCTTTTGACACAGATATTTGAGAGAAACCAGAATAACCATCTAGAAAGCAAAAATGTGTATGTTTGGATAATCTTTCTAGCATTTGATCAATAAAAGGTAAGGGGTAATGATCCTTTTTAGTAGCTTTATTTAACTTGCAGAAATCAATTACCATTCTATAACCTGTAACAATTCTTTGTGGGATCAATTCATGTTTATCATTAGGAACAACAGTAATACCTCCCTTCTTAGGGACACAATGGACAGGACTTACCTACTGACTATCGGCAACGGGATAAATTATACCTGCCTCCAGAAGCTTTAGTATTTCTTTTCTTACCACTTCTTTCATCTTAGGATTTAACCGTCGTTGGTGATCAACAACTGGTTTAGCGTCTTTCTCCAATTTTATTTTGTGCTGGCATAGAGTGGGACTAATGCCCTTAAGATCATCCAGAGTATATCCTATAGCAGCACGGTGCTTCTTCAGAGTTTTCAATAATTTCTTTTCTTCATGCTCTGAAAGGTTAGCACTAATAATAATAGGATTTATCTTCTTTTCATCAAGATAAGCATATTTAAGAGTATCAGGTAATGGTTTGAACTCATACACGGGATCTCCCTTGGGTGGAGGAGGATCCCCTAGTATTTCAACAGGCAAGTTGTGTTTCAAAATAGGTCCCTGTTTAAAGAGTACTTCATCTATTTCCCTGCTTTCATTCATAAACATATCATTTTCATGGTCTAGCAAATATTGTTCTAAAGGATCATTAGGAGGTACAGCAATAGAAGCAAGACCAATAATTTCATCTTTACTAGGTAATTCCTCATCATGCTGTTGTCTACGAAATTTAGCAAAATTAAACTCATGAGACATATCACCCAAACCAATAGTAACAACATCCTTTTCGCAGTCTATCCTAGCATTAACAGTATTCAAGAAGGGTCTACCAAATATAATGGGGCAAAAGTTATCTTGTGGGGAACCAAGAACAAGAAAATTAGCAGGATATTTAACTTTCCCGCACAAGACTTCAACATCTCTAACAATCCCAACTGGTGAAATAGTGTCTCTATTGGCAAGCTTAATTGTAACATCAATCTCTTCTATCTCAGCAGGTGCAATATCATGCATAATTTCTTTGTATAAGGAATGAGGTATTGCACTTGCACTAGCACCCATATCACATAAGCCATGATAACAATGATCTCCTATTTTAACAGAAATAACAGGCATGCCTACAACAGGTCTATGTTTATTTTTAGTATCAGGTCTAGCAATTCAAGCAGTTTCCTCACAGAAGTAAATAACATGTCCATCAATATTATCAGCCAAGAGATCTTTAACCATAGCAATACTAGGTTCAACTTTAATTTGCTCAGGGGGTTTGGGTGTCTTAATATTACTTTTATTGACCACAGTTGAAGCTTTAGCATGATCCTTTATTCTAACAGGGAAAGGTGGTTTGTCAATATACGCAGTAGGGACGACAGGATCATTATAAGTGATAGTCTTTTCTTCAACTTTAATAGGTGCAACTACTTTTACTTCAATGGGAGGATTATATTTCAACCACTTCTCCTTAGGGAGATCAACATGAGTAGCAAAGGATTCACAAAAAGAAACTACTATCTCAGAGTCAAGTCCATATTTAGTGCTAAATTCACGGAAAACATCGGTATCCATAAAAGATTTAACACAATCAAACTTAGGTGTTATACCTGACTCCTTACCTTCGTCGAGATCCCAATCTTCAGAGTTGCATTTAATTCTTTCCAATAAATCCCATTTGAATTCAATAGTCTTCATCATAAAAGAACCAGTACAAGAAGTATCGAGCATGGAGCGATTATTGAGAGAAAGCCGAGCATAAAAATTTTGAATAATCATTTCTCTTGAGAGCTCATGATTGGGGCATGAATATAACATTGACTTAAGCCTCCCCCAGGCTTGAGCGATGCTTTCTCCTTTGCGAGGCCAAAAATTATATATATAATTACGATCACGATGAACAAGATGCATAGGATAAAACTTCTGATGAAATTCCAATTTCAATCGGTTGTAGTTTCATGATCCCATATCATCACATAGCCTAAACCATGTCAATACCTCTCCCTTCAAAGATAAAGGGAATACCTTCTTCTAGATAACATCCTTGGGCATACCTGCAAGCTTAAATAATCCACAAACTTCATCCACATAGATTAGATGCAAATCGGGATGTAATGTTCCATCTCCTGTGAAAGGATTAGCTAGCAGTTTCTCTATCATACCGGAAGGAATTTCAAAGTAAACATTTTCAGTAGGTTCAGTAGGTTCAGGAGCAACTCTTTGCTCTATTGGTCAGGGTGAAGATACTCCGAACAAGCCCCTCAGAGGATTACTTTCCATAGTAACAAGTGACAGTAAATTTCAGCACACTATATAAATTTTTCCTTACCAAATTCCACCTACCAAAGGCGCTTCACTCCCCGGCAACGGTGCCAGAAAAGAGTCTTGATGACCCACAAGTATAGGGGATCTATCATAGTCCTTTCGATAAGTAAGAGTGTCAAACCCAACGAGGAGCAGAAGGAAATGATAAGCGGTTTTCAGCAAGGTATTCTCTGCAAGCACAGAAATTATCGGTAACAGATAGTTTGGTGATAAGGTAATTTGTAATGGGTAACAAGTAATGAAAGTAAATAAGGTTTAGCAAGATGGCCCAATCCTTTTTGTAGCAAAGGACAAGCCTGGACAAACTCTTATATGAAGGAAAACGCTCCCGAGGACACATGGGAATTATCGTGAAGCTAGTTTTCATCATGCTCATATGATTCGCGTTCGTTACTTTGATAATTTGGTATGTGGGTGGACCGGAGCTTGGGTGCTGTCCTTACTTGGACAAGCATCCCACTTATGATTAACCCCTATTGCAATCATCCGCAACTACAAAAGAAGTATTAAGGTAAACCTAACCATAGCATGAAACATATGGATCCAAATCAGCCCCTTACAAAGCAACTCATAAACTAGGGTTTAAGCTTCTGTCACTTTAGCAACCCATCATCTACTTATTACTTCCCAATGCCTTCCTCTAGGCCCAAACAATGGTGAAGTGTCATGTAGGCGACATTCACATAACACCACTAGAGGAGAGACAACACACACCTCATCAAAATATCGAACGAATACCAAATTCACATGACTACTTATAGCAAGACTTCTCCCATGTCCTCAGGAACAAACGTAACTACTCACAAATCATATTCATGTTCATAATCAGAGGTGTATTAATATGCATAAAGGATCTGAACATATGATCTTCCACCAACTACCATCAACTACAAGGAGTAATCAACACTACTAGCAACCCACAGGTACCAATCTGAGGCTTTGGGACAAAGATTGGATACAAGAGATGAACTAGGGTTTGAGAGGAGATGGTGCTGGTGAAGATGTTGATGGAGATTGACCCCCTCCCGATGAGAGGATCATTGGTGATGACGATGGCGATGATTTCCCCCTCCCGGAGGGAAGTTTCCCTGGCAGAACAGCTCTGCCGGAGCCCTAGATTGGTTCCGCCAAGGTTCCGCCTCGTGGCGGCGGAGTTTCTTCCTGAAAGCTTGCTTATGATTTTTTCCAGGGTAAAAGACTTCATATAGCAAAAGATGGCCACCGGAGGCCTGCCAGGGGGCCCACGAGGCAGGGGGCGCGCCCCCCACCCTCGTGGCCAGGGTGTGGGCCCCCTCTGGTGGATTCTTTCGCCAGTATTTTTTATTAATTCCAAAAATGACTTCCGTGAAGTTTCGGGACTTTTGGAGCTGTGCAGAATAGATCTCTAATATTTGCTCCTTTTCCATCCCAGAATTCCAGCTGCCGGCATTCTCCCTCTTCATGTAAACCTTGTAAAATAAGAGAGAATAGGCATAAGTATTGTGACATAACGTGTAATAACAGTCCATAATGCAATAAATATAGATATAAAAGCATGATGCAAAATGGACGTATCAAACGTCCTCGACCATCTTCCTCCATGACTGTTTTAAGACAACAAAGAACAATTTGATTAGCATGCCTCGATAGCAAGGTAAGTCAGCACTGATAATCAAAATCTTACCCATTCAATGGGGTTGTATATGGAAAAGCCTTCTCGGTAGTTTAAGCAGAGGAAGTCTTCTTTTTTTCCCTTATACAGATCGGCCAGGATCACGGCCAGTTCGGCCGGGGTGTCCGGACCCTTGCGTCTGTAAAGAGATGCGCCATCTTCTCCGTTGTAACACCATAAAGGAGTTACTCTGGACTGAAGGGGCTGAATACATCGTTTTATTGCAACGGCCATGACTTCGATTATCGAGAGCTCGGTATGAGCGAGTAATCTGACCTTGCTGACCAACCTCTTTACTTCTGCGCTGTCTTCCTCCTTGGGACTCTAGGGATGCCAATTGAGGAGTTTCTTCAAAGAAGCACTGGAAAATTCGGGGAGTCCACGCCGAACTGCGTCCGGAAGTGGGACATCATCAATATAAAACCACTCCGAAGACTATTCCTGTGATACCTCTTTGGGAGTTCCAATAGGGTAGCCTGATCCGGCTATGCGCCATACTTCGGCGCCGCCCACTTCAAATATGGAGCCCCCTCGATGACGAGGGATGAGGAAAAAGAACTTTCTCCATAGTTCGAAATGGGCCTCGCAGCCCAGAAATAGTTCACAAAGAGCGACGAAGCCTGAGATGTGTAGAATCAAACCTGGGGTGAGGTTGTGCAGCTGGATTCCGTAAAACTCCAACAGACCCCTGAGAGAGGGATGGATCGGAAGTACTAAGCCCCGCAAGAGAAATGAAACGAAGCACACCCTCTCCTCCTTATTGGGGTTGGGGAATTTTCTGCTAGTACATCATTGCCAATTGAAGCCAATCCTGCTCGCACAGAGACTAGATCTGCGAGGGGGAGATATCCCTGCATCTGGAGTCGACTCAACTAAAGATGAGACACTGAGCAGCTCTGCCAATCACCCTCTTGAGGGCCATGAGGGTGTGAAGAAGAGCTAGGAGAACTGGCCATGTTTTGAAGTTTTCCGTGTTTACTCTTGGTGTTCTCTGCATGATGTGGATGGCACTTGGGGATCTAACCTCTTTATATAGGCGTCGTCCCTGTATGGCTAGGGTTTTTTGGTAAATAATTATTATTGACCGTTTGCATTCGCCCGGTGCATGGAAATCGAGGCGATGATAGGGAGGGAGTCATAAAGACAGAACGTGACCGTCAGGGCCGGAATGTTATCCTTCTGAGGTATAATGATGAACCAGCCTTGCAAAAGCCGAAGACATAAGCCGGATACTACATCGCCATTTGAAGGCAAGTTCAGGGGCTACTGAGGGAGTCCTGGATTAGGGGGTCCTCGGGTGTCCAGGCTATTTGATATGAACCGGACTGATGGGCCTTGAAGATACAAGCAAAAGACTCTCCCCCGTGTCCGGATTGGTCTCCTATAGGCATGGATGGCAAGATTGGTGTCCGGATATGTTATTTCCTTCCCCTATGAACCGACTCTGTACAACCCTAGGCCCCTCCGATGTGTATATAAAGCGGAGGGTTTAGTCCGTAGAGGCTATCAGAATTCTCATAGGCTAGACAGCTAGGGTTTAGCCATTATGATCTCGAGGTGGATCAACTCTTGTAACCCCTATACTCATTGAATACAATCAAGCAGGACATAGGGTTTTACCTCCTTTAAGAGGGCCCGAACCTGGGTAAACATTGTGTCCCCATCGTCCCTTGTTACCATTGATCCTTAGATGCACAATTCGGGACCCCCTACCCGAGATTCGCCTATTTTGACACTGACAGCTGCCCCGTCCTTCGACTGGGGGCCTGTCAAAGACGGGCCCGACTCACTGGTCACTCCACTGAGGCGTGGGGAGCCCCCCAAAGTGGGCGTTATCATGCCCCTGCCAGAGGCCGCCCGACCAGATGCTCGTGTCGTCCGACGAGCGGGCTCCGGCCGCCTGGGGACCCTAACAAAGCGTGGGGAGTCCATGGTCGGGGGCTCGTCGGCATCCTCATCATCCTCGAGATTGCGGAGAAGCTCGCGCTGTGATGGGGGGGAAGCCTCCTCTAGGTCATCGTCCTCGGTCTCCTCCAAGTCCTCTTCGCCACCGTTGTTGCTGGAGGACAGCACTACGTGGGAATTGAGGTGGTCGGACGGCTCGATCCCCATCTCGTTGCAGGCAGGCATGGCGGCAACCAGATCCTCCTTGTCGTCGCGGTGGTACAATGGGGCGTAGGCCTCGGGGACATCCCCAGATCACTGCCGAGCAACGTGATCAGGGCCGTGTCCAGCTCCTCACATGTCAGGCCAGCGGGGCGCAGCCTTATATCATCCCTCGCGCCCTGGTACTCCCATAGGGGCTTGAAGTGTGACTGGAGGGGCGCCAAAGCGCTGCATCAAGAACTCCTTCACGATCATCGCCCCCATCAGCAGCTTGTCCTCCATATCCGAGGATATCCTCTCCATGATGGGTTGCGCCCGCGTGTCAGTGAACTTCACGGAACCCCACTCTGGGATCCGCATGGGCAGCTCCGCTGGAAGCTCTAGGAGCGGATCCGAACCCTGGACGTCCAGGAAGACCCAGCGGTGCCGGAAGCGCTCCACCTTCTTCCATGCTTTCAGGAGAAAGTTTCCCTTCTGGACTGTGATGAAGGAGACACGCACGGATCACTGCTCCCGGTCATGGAGTCGTAAGCTAAAGTAGTGGCGGAAGAGACCCACCAAGGGCTTCACGCCCATGAAGGCCTCGCAATAGAAGGCGGAGATGGACAGGAGGAGAATGGAGTTGGAGGGCGTGCATCCTGTAGTGTGTGAGGACAGCGGAGAAGAACTCCGAGAAGGTTGGGACAAGCCCTGAGAAGACATTATGGAGGAATAACAGGTAGACCGTGTTCGCCAAGGTGCTCCGCTCCGTGGAGCCAGCCCAGATTAGGGTCTCGCCCCACTCGTTCGTGTCACCTGCCGCTAGCGGGAGCATGAGGGTGAGGTCCCCCTCCTTGTCAACGAAGGAGGTCACGAGAGCCGGCGAAAGAGATGAGGAGGTTGCGGCATGTACCACGGGCTTCGATTTCCCAGCGAGAGCCATTCGGAGAGTCGTCGACGCCGGCGGGGGAAGGAGGAGAGGACGGCGCCACGATTGGATCTGGAGGGGTTTCCGTCTGGAGAAGGGGATCAGGAACAAGGCAAGGATTGTCAATGATGGCCCAGTGGCGTGTGCTAGTCTTTTGTCAGCCTGGGAGTTGCCGAGGTGACGTGGGGGAGCTGAGGTCTGCCTCCCATCGTGCGTCACGCGTCAAGCCTGGCCCGCATGTGATTGGGGCCCACGTCGCTTCGCCCTTCGTCCCTTGCCTTCGCTTCGAAGCCAGGCCGAGCGCACCTTGGGCTCCGGGGCTACTGTCGGTGTTCTGGGATCAGGGGTACCCAGACCTGCCTGCCTATAGCCCAGTACATAACTTCATTGATGGCCCGCTATGGCCCAGCTGCAAGACCCCAAGAGCAAGACCCTCGCGAGGGCCCCCAGCCTCGCGAGGCGAGCAACATCAAGACCTCCCAAGGAGCGGCTCCTCGAGATGCCTCACGAGGAGCGGAGATCTCTATGCAAGCCTCCCGCCTCACAAGGCTTGTGATGACGTGAGCAATGACAACCAAGGCCAGTCGGGCATGAGCGGCCACAGTCCAGGATAGTTTCCTCTTTGGTGCTAAGGAGGCAAGGACGTACGCAGGTTCCCGAGGGATCCCCCAAAGGTTTCCATTCCGGCACAACAAGACCAAGACCATGAGCTCGGCAGGATGGTAGTCATCACCAAGCCCACAGTTGCGTCACGACCAGAACCTTTGCAGGCGAAGACCACCTTTCATCAGGATAAGATGTGCCTGTTGTTCCCCTTTAAAATTGGCCATTGTGGTATTCCTTCCCACCTAAGCTATGAGGGAAGAGAGTCGGGCCTAGTGTGAAGATAAGCTAGTCTCCACCGTAGAGAGGGGTCGATTCATTCTCTCCCTCTGAGCTCTCCCGAGGCAGCTCACCCTCTGTACTAGTTCAACCTCTTCCTCCTCGCGAGGCAATCCACCACAAAGCAGGAGTAGGATTTTAAACCGCACGGTGGCCCGAACCTGGGTAAATCTCGGTGTTCATTTCTATCGCCCGCTCGCATGAACTCGACGAGGCCAAGCCATGTGGCGATGAGCTTGAGCCAGAAGCTAGGCTAGATCTTCGCACACGTCCTAGAGTTCGAACCTTGATTGGGTCCATGGAGCCCTGATTCCGACAGTGTGGTTCTGATAGGTGGTGCTATCGTACGTCCATGTTGATGGAGACTTCCACCCACGAAGGCAACGGTTGCGCGAGTCCATGGAGGGCTCCACCCACGAAGGGTCCATGAAGAAGCAACCTTGTCTATCCCACCATGGCCATCGCCCAAGAAGGACTTGCCTCACTCGGGTAGATCTTCATGAAGTAGGCATTCTCCTTGCCCTTACAAACTTCTCGGTTCAACTCCACATCACAACACTACCAAAAAAAGACACTTCCGTGATGATATGTGTTTGTCATAGCAGGTCACGTTTTCTGTCATGCATGTACATCCATGATGATTTTATGACACAATCAAGATAGTCATACCTGTGCTGTCGTAGAAGTGTTCCATGACATTGCCAAAATTATCATCATGGAAGTGTCCACTTCCATGACGATAAATCGCGCGTCATAGAAGTGCTTTCGTCAAGGGTGACCGACATGTGGCATCCACCGTAACGGGTCGCCATTAAGCTATCGGGTCCAGTTTTGGATCTGATAACCCTTTAACAGCCTGGACCAATGAGGATTTTCCACGTGTAAAATTGTCATTGGCCGGAGGAAACACATGTTGGCTCACCGTTGGGACAGATGTCATCCATTCATTGGACAGGAGGCACCTATGATACATCGACACATGGCATGGCCCAACAGAGGCCCATTCCGGTGAAAAGGCCGGCCCGTTTGACTTGGCCAAACGGTAACGTGCCGGCCCATGGAAAGCCTGTTAACGGCCTGTTCGTATATAACCCATTTACGGCCCGCTAACTCACGGCCCATTACGGCCTATCGGAATTAAGCCCAGTAGCTTCATCTGGGCCGTCCAATATGATTCCAGCCTGTTGTAACTTCCGACCCATGTCTGGCCCATGATGTCTTTCGGCCCATACGAGGCCATTTGTAACTTTTGGCCCATTAACGGCCCGTGGTGAATCTGGCCCGCAATGAACAGTGTATCGCTTTATACCCATTAACGGCCCATTATTCCATTGGGCCGTTTCCAACCCGTGTTATCTTTCGGCCTTCTCAGGGCCCATTTATTCTTAGGCTTATTTCCAGCATTCGGTTACTTACGGCCCGTTACTGGCCTTTTCTGCTTGTGGGCCATATTCAACCCGTGGTTACAATCGGCCCGTTTGTGGCCCATTAATCCGTTGGGCCATTTTTGTAGCGTCATCAAATATGGCAGATTAACGACGGCCCATTATGGTCGGCCCATGAACGGACGATTCCAAATCTAGCCCGTTTACGGCCCATAATGCGGTCTGTTATTGGCCCATATTTGGCCGATCGATCATACGGCCCGTAGAAGGCCCATTGATGCTATGGCCCGTAGTAGGCCCATCGTTTCTACGGCACTTAGAAGGCCCATTGTTTCTACGGCCCATAGGAGGCCCATGGTAACTACAGTAAATATGTAGCCCGTGGTTATTGTGGACTAGTTTTAAAAAATAGGTTATTGCGGCCACTAGCAAACCGCGGAAAAAGAACTACACTGACTACAAGCAAACAAATAAACAAGACAACAAGGAAATAAATAAGCAAGCAACTTACGCTAGGCTATCATGGCTATTACACATATTACATCCACTGGGCATCAAAGTTCGCCACCAGTGCAAATATAGGGAACAAAGCCGCATATCATATACACTGGTTGTCAAACTTGGCGACCACTGCAAATAAACGCCACAGCAAAACAAGTCCAGAATTGAAACCACTTCAGAAGAGCTCAAGAAACAATATCCTGGGTAACCATAATGCTGGCAAGATGCTTAGAAAGCTTATTAACTTTCTCTTGTTTGGCGCTTAAGTCCTCCAGCACTTGCTGTTGCACAAGAAAGTATGCATCTGAATTATCCAGGGACTTCCTCAGTCCTTCGGCTTCTTGCCGCGGCACAGCTGACGGATGCCTTTCAGCTTGTAGCTGAGACTGAAGAAGCCAAAGTGATTCAGGCAGCGAGTTCGAAGAGCTTGTGCCAGCAATATTGTCCAGTAACTCGAACACTACATCAACGCAGGACTGTGGGGTTTTATCACTATCTACAAGATCATTTTAATCACCTTTCTTGGAGACCAACAGGGCTGTCTCACTATCTTGAACCTTATCTGCATTACTTTCTCTACCATTGCATAGTGGGGTTCTCTTCTCCAATATTCTGTTCACATACTACAAGAGAAACAAGCAGACACATCACAGGTTTAGCATGTAGTATACGAAACTCATTTTGGTAAACCGGTTCAATAGTAAGGTGAACAGGAAAACAGCATGACACAAACATATATCTATGTACTATGGTCACTGTATTGTCCATATCATTCTAGTTTATGTTGCCAAATCAAGATAGAGACACAGTTCAACTCATATATTTTTAAGACACAGCAACATAGACAGAATATAAGTGTGAGAAACTACACGCCATTGGCAACACTTGTAATGTGCATCACATGAGAACATAACTGTTTATACAACTAAAACTGAAATCAACATAGAGTAAGAAGTTAGAACAACAATCTAGTTAAAGAAATAGGTTTAAAACATACCTGTTGCACCATTGGAGTTTCAATTGGATCCTTCTAATTCGGAAGTAGTTGGTATGATTAAATACAGTGATGCAACATCAAAGGATTATGGACCATAGCTACGGAATCTGACCTGAACAATTGCTCTTCTGCTTTAAACATGGAGTTTGGGTTCGCTGTGGTGGTCTTCGTGCTTTGGGCACTGCAGTTGCTTTACAAACTGCTCGTGTGGGGGTACTCTATCATGGACATGGTGCTTTGTCAACTAGAAGTGGGTTACTATCCGCTGGGGTTGGGGTTAGATGGGTTGTTGCTGGTTCTCTGCCCAACGGTGTAAGTGTGCAATCTGGAAGAGTCTCGATTACGTGTGGTGGGGCTAGTTTGTGGGCCAGTACACCCATGGTTCTATCTGCATCGATGGGTAGCACTGTCTTTTGTGAAGAATGGGTTTTTGCTCCCTTAGATACTGCCGTCACCCCCTCTAATTCAAATGGCTGATAAACAAGAAAAGAAATTGAATGTGCAGACATTGTATGATAGACAGATGTGGTAATTCACATATATGTTGTCTAACCAAACAGGACAGCATGACACAATTTCATATATATGATGCCTAACTAAACAGGATAGCATGACACAGTTTCAGATATATGATGGATAACATAACAGGATATAATGGCATAATTCAAGATATGATGAGTATCTAAACAGGATGACATGACAAAACTATATGATGTCTTTCTAAAATAGGTTGGGATGAAATAATTCACATACATGTTGTCTAAGTATACAGGATGGCATGATACAATTGACATAATTGATTCATATACTAAGCAGCTGGCACTCGCATGTATGATCTCTAAACTAAGCAGATGGAATTCAATATTGTGCATATGATGTCTAAACTAAGCAATGCAAGACACCGTATGCATGATATGAGAAATATAAACATTGCAACTTAGAGCATACACCTCAGGTGGGATATAGGACTGGTCATCTGTCTCTGAATCCTCCTCTGAGGAGCTCCCTGTAACCATCGAGATATATGCTTCAACAGGTACCATTGCCTGCTCTGAAGACCTTGTTTTCACTCCTGATTTTTCCATAACCGGCTCAAATGGCTGATACACATGAAGAGTAGTTCAATAAACACAGATTGTCGACAAATGGAATACGTAATGAAAAAAAGATGGCATGAGATAATTCACATATATGATGCCTGGCTACATGGCGGTGCATAATTCACATATATGATAACTGGCTGAAAAACATGGGATTGCATAATTCACATATCTGATATAGAAAGCAAACAGGAGGCATTCACACAAAGCATGTCTAATCTAAGCAGATGGCATGGCAATGCAAGACACCATATGCATGATATGAGCAATATAACCCTGCTAAGTTAGAGCATGCACCTCGGGGGGGAATACGACTGGTCATCTGTCTCTGAATCCTCCTCTGAGGAGCTATCTGTAACCAGCAAGAAATCTGCATCGACAGGTAGCACTGACTGCTCAGAAGACCTTGTTTTCACTCTAGATTTTCCCATGACTGACTCAAATGGCTGATGCACAAGAAGAGTAGATGAAAGAATAAACATTGTTGACAAATGGAATACATTATGAAAAAAATATGGCACGATACAATTCACATATACGATGACTGGCTAAACAGGATGGCATTGCATGATTCACATATATGATGCCTCGCTAAAGAAGATGGCATTGCATAATTCCCATATACTCCCTCCGTTCCTAAATATTTGTATTTTTAGAGATTTCAAATGGACTACCACATACGGCTGTATATAGACATATTTTAGAGTGTAGATTCACTCATTTTGCTCCGTATGTAGTCACTTGTTGAAATCTCTAAAAAGACAAATATTTAGGAACGGTGGGAGTATGATATAGAAACCAAACAGGTGGCATTCACACAAAGCAAATATGGCTCGCTGATCTCTACTTTCTTGATCCGTTGCTGCAGGCCGTGGGAACTAGTCTCCGCGGCGAGCGGCGATGAGCTCTGTCGTGTCAAGACCCTACTTGAGAGCATCCACAGATTCCTCCACCAGCCTTTGGCGCTCGATGCGGAGTATGTCATTCTCATCCAGAAGTTTCTTGACGATGACGCCGGTCCTCTTCAACAAGGCACTGGTCTCCTCCTGCTGCTCTGCACTTCGGACGATCTTCGCCCTCAGCAGGTCGCACTCGGCTAGGAGCCTCTCATTGCCCTCCCTTAGTTGTCGGATGACGCCGGTAGCCTGCTCAAACGAGGCTTTCATGTCATCCTGCAACCTCGCCCAGCCGGAGATCTAATCCATCTGGCTATGGACGATCGCATGCATGCGCCTGTAAGAGTCGTCGCCTGCCCGCGAGACATTTTCCCAGGCCGGCACGGCGCGGCGGGACATCTCTACTGCATTCGCGGCGCGGCGGGACATCTCTGCTGCTTCCGCGGCGCGGCCGGAGCAGTCTGCTGCATCGATGGCGCGGCGGGACCTCCGTGCTACTTCGGCGGTGCAGCAGGACCTCTGTGCTGCTACTTCCGCGCGGCGGGACATGTCGGATGCTTTCGAGGTGAGGCGAGACATCTCTCGTGCTTCCGCTTCCATGCTCGCCTCTCCCTGGTGGTAATCTCTTGACCTAGAACTCACGCTGGCCATGGCAGACGCAAGGGAAGGATGCTGAATGACTTGTTTGTTTTTGTGGATGAGGAGTTGAGGAGGAATGTGCAGTCATCTTGGCATAGTAGTATTTATAACAGAGTACTAATATGCTCCTAAGTGGCAAACCGTTGACTCCCTCCGTCTAGGTGTGTAAGTCATCTTACGAAAACCAAATAATCCCAAAACACTTAGGCGCGGTGCATTAACTTCTACCTTGTTTCTTGTTTCTTGACATATCAACCAATAAGAGATGTGGGCGTGCATGCTTTCAATGACTTGAGACTACCAAACACGACATGTGGTGGTTAGTTCATTGCATGCAATGCTATTAATTAGCAAATAAACATTTAGTTATCTCCTTTTCCCCTCCTCCTTGGTCACGGTGCACAACCTAAGATGACGACGGAGGGAGTAGGTTGTGATCGGTGTGAACATGTTTGCAATTAAGTATAGCGTGGTAGTAGTAGTAGTACTCCCTCCGTTTCTTTTTAGTTTGCATATAAGATTTGGTCAAAGTCAAACTTTGTAAAGTTTGACCAACTTTGTAGGAAAAAATATCAATATCTACAATACTAAAGCTATATGGTATGAAACATAATTTCATGATCCATCTAACAATATTAATTTCATATTGTGAATCTTGATATTTTTCCATAAACTTAGTCAAAGTTAAACAAGTTTGACTTTGACCAAATCTTATATGCAGACTAAAAAGAAATAGAGGGAGTAATTTGGAATGTGACGAGACGCGCTTAAAATTTATTGACGGTTCTAGTTTCGAAGTGCCACACTATTCCTGGATGGCGTAACGTGGGCACGTGTTCTCGGCCGTGGTGTAGCATATGCCATGGTACTAGTTCTTTTTCTACTACTGTGTACGTGCAATAACTGGCACCGTGGGATACATATCTTATGCTTATTGGGGCGATCGACAGGAATAGCCTCGTGGTGAGCTATAGACTAGTCTTTTTTTCAGACGCATTACACCTATCTCTCGGGACTTCTCGCACGCACCATCTCTAGCTCCCTAGGTCGATGCCACCCAAATACACTTGTACTCTGAGTTTAGTACTTTATACAGGAAGAGAAGAGGTGCACACACGCACTCATCCTCTATCACACACGCATCTGTAGCTACGAATTGTAGTGTTCTCAACCATCCGATTGGCTCTATCGTAGGTTTCACGTTGCTCCTTGGCCTTGAGATTGAGAAGTTTAAAATGCGGAGGCTAAGATGGAGGCGCGAGGTTTTGGTTAATGTGCGGGCCGCACACGGCACCAACACGACACGAGCTTCGTCTGCCTGGTGCGCATGCAGTCGGGTGAGTTATCCAAGTACAGACACAACCAGGCCCTCCTTGGTATCCGCGCCTCGACTTACGCTGGTCATAGTGGAGAGTAACATAGACTAGTTCCTAGTTACTAGTCTATGTTACTACCTTCATAGTGGGTAGTGTCATATATGTGATAACATAGTACTAGATGTCTTCTGTGGCACCCCGGCTCAGAGATACCGGTTTACCTTGCATTGCCAGCCCAGAGATCTTGTCTTCTGGCAATACACAACATCTTGGTACAGAAAACAATCGCTTTATTGATGCTAGCGGAACATAGTTCATATTACAACAAGTTGCGAGGCCAAGCGGCACACACGGTGCGGCTCAGCAATATGTACATTATTTAGTGAACATAATGGGGGCCTCGATCACGACAACTACGCGGCAGCGTAACGACGACGTAGCGGAACTCCATAGCACAGGGACACCGATGTGGACACGATCTAGACTCGGACAGCATTCCGTTCCAACGAGACTTTCCTGAAATCTGGCATGACACGCCAGGTCAGTACATTGAATGTACTTGCAAGCTCACAACAAGCATAAACATAATGATATCATGATCTTAAGCATATTATCATCAATGCAAGAACATACTAGGGATGCAGTGAATAAGATCCCGTGCCTCAAGCCCCTCGGACTTGCTTACCATATGGGTTACCTCGTAACCAAACGGTGATCTTTCTCAGATCACAAACAGACCAACAACTTGGTCTTTAAATGGGTTACCTCGTAACCAAACGGTGGTCTTTCTAGGATCACAAACTGACCAGCAACTTGGTCTCCATCATCAAAATGGTTTCTCAACCATCCTCTTTCCAATAGTGCAAAGTTATTAGCTTTAGTGTGCAAGATTATTTAAACATTGACCCATGGTGTGACCTACTTTCGAATTGTGTCCGTAACTGTGGACTCGGCTATCGATAGATTAAATACACTCTGCAGAGGTAGTGCACTGTACCCACACCATGGAATCCATGGCCTCGTACTCCCATTCGGGTGGACCAACGGCATTCCGACGAAAGCCCTCCATTGCCATGACACTTTCCCGGCCACTCCGACTCACTCCCCACTGGGCTAAGTCCTGGGTAGCCTCGTGTCTACCAAAGACACCAACGACCACCGTCATGGCAAAAACATAAACGGTCCCAAACGGGGACAAGGTACCATAACAACAACGGGCACACAAGGTTATGTCTGCTTACCGGGCCAGGGTAACGCATGCCCATAACCTTCCCTCGTTGGAGGCACCGACCAGAGGCATGCAACGGACCGAATAAAGGCCTTCCCATAAAGGCAAATGTGGTTGCACTGGGAAAAACTAGATTCAGTGGCACCATGACCCGATCAACGATATGTTCAGGTTGAGTTATTATCAGGTTCAACATAAAATGAAAATAACTGGTGCCATGATATGCCATGAAAATGCAATCATATAACATGCATCACTTATCATTGAAAATAAATGGGTCAACTTCATCAAGTAGTAACCATACATATCAACAACTCGTAACCTTTCTCTGGTTATATTTATTCAGCAAGCTTCACCATGCTAGTAACTTAATATAAATCATTCCCTCATTTAAGAAAATATTCACCAAACTAAATCTTTTTCATAGTCATTTTATTACTTCACCACCACGCATTACTTCTACTGACTTAAACTAACTTAGTTATCTTCAAACTAATGTATACTAACCATATCAAGCTAAACAAGCATCCAACAGAATATATATAGTTATTTAAGTGATTTAAATGCATGAACTAAAGCATTTATTCAAGTTGAAAAATCACAAATATTGCAATGGCACCATGAAAATGTTGTTGTGGCTTGCCTTAGTGCAAGTGAAGTTCACACTCCTCCTGGTGATCCTCAAGACAAGCTTCACCTTCTGAAAGAAATTAAAAACATAAAAAGAAAACATCAAGAAACATTCTAAAAATCACTAGAAATCCTAGAAAGTAGAGAAAAATCTCATTTTTGGTGAGCTGCTAGATATTTTCATCAAGAACACAACGCAAAAAGAATCAATTCATTTGGACTTACGGTTAAAAAATTGTGGCTGTTTGAAGCTCTCTGGTTAAATTTGAATTTAATTTAAATAAAAATAGAACTGGGGGGTGACGTCGAAGACGTAAACCCGCGGGGCGCCGCCACTCGTACCGCTTCAGGCGCCGCTAGAGTGGCTGACAGTGGGCCCCGCTGGTTAGGTGAGAGGGAGGGGGAGAAGGAAACAGAGCACGGCAGGGCTCCGCCGAGCACACGCCGGCGAGGAGGGCACTTTGGCCAGATCCTGAGGGATAGATCGACAGAGAAGACCGAGGCGCACCTGCCAGTACCCGTGGAATAGCTAGGGGTGGTCGGACGACGTCGGAACGAGCCTCTCCAGCAGCGACAGAGAGTAGAGGTCACTGGAGTTGGGGATGACGGCGACGGGAGGCGGCACCAGTGGCTCCAAACGGGTCGGACGACACCACTGCAGGACGGCGGAGGCACTGGAAGAGTAGCCCGAGCCTGGGAGGGGCTGGAGTGGTGGGGGCGAACCACGGGGATCGCGGGCGAGCTCGAGCTCAGGGACGGCGGCCCGAGGCCTGCCCGGCTGGGCTACGGCTTCCTACTGTCTTGTGGAGTGTGTAAGGTGAGTTTGTGATGCTCGAGAGGGCTGGGGTGGGCTGCATTTATAGGCGAGCGAGGTGAGGGGATCAGGTTCTGTCGAAGGACACCTGGACACGGCGCCCGGCGACGAATGGCGTCAGTGAGCAAGGGGAAAGGCGACGCAGCTCAAGCGGGCACTGTGAGAGGGCGGCGACAAGCACAGGAACGAGGTGGTGGCGACGAACACAGTGCGCGACACACTGTTCTGTTGGCCGGGTCGAGCCCGTGCTCACTACGGCAAGCTCCGGCATCGACGAGCGCCAGGAGGGGGTTAAGGGCGTCGAGACGATGATGGTGCCGAAGTTTGGCGAGGTGCGGCAGCCGGGGAAGTGAGCACGCGACGAACAGAGCGCTCGGCGGCACTCAAAGCGCGTCGGCTAGCATGCTGGCACCGTGCACACGCGTGGTCACCGTGTGCACTTCGGCATAGAGCCACGGCTGGCCCCAATTTCATGTCTGGCGTGTAGTCCTTAGTGTCTTGGGTTGTGCCAATGCTTTGAGTCGAGCCTGGGTGCTGTAATTTGGAGTTTCACTTCCTGGTAAGTTTCTGGGCAGTAACTTTGAGAGTTAATAGTGGTCAAATTAGTCGGAGTTGGGAGCTGAGCTTTGGAGGTTAGCAATCATCTAGGAAGGTAGTGATGCATAGGAAAATTCAGCAGTATTGGAGCTAGTAAAATGGTAGTTGCTGTAGAAACTACCATTTTTGGTCAGAACAGAAAATATTTTCTATAGCAAAAATATTCCAAAAAGTGATGCAATATTTTTGCTCAGAAAGGTGTCCTAGGGTTCAAAGAATATTTGGAAATTTTCTCAGATTTTTGTGGGCAGGAAAAATAGGGTTGCTTTGGAACACATGTGGCTGGTTAGGGTTTTGGATGAGGAAATTAATATTTTTCATTTAAGAAAAATATTCATAATATTATTTTGAGGTTAACCAGAGAAGAAATGATGGCTAGGGAGAGGGGTGAGTCACTTGGGTGAAAATCAAGGTGATGCCCAAGTGTTTAAGTCCAACTGAAATGATCCAAAACTCCAAATTCAAATAAAAACCAAATAAAAATCAGAAAAAAGGAGAGGGCAAAAACCAGGCTGTCACATCTTCATTTATTACTTTGTAGACTCATTTTGCATTGGAAAGCGCTATGTGATGGTAACATATTATGTTACTCTATTTGCCTCTCTCCTCATTAATTACTTGCCACCTCATCGTTTTTGCTTATGTGGCATATATGTTACTACCTATGTTACTCCCACTATGACCAGTCTTATGCGCAGAGAAATTAGGATCGGAGGGAGTACTACTAGTAGTAGTACTACTTTGATGTGTCGCGTCAACTCACACAAGTATGCAACACTTCCCGAACAAACAAGCATATAAGCTGTTATACTTACTTCTTATAAGTTGTTATACTTCTTACCCAAAGGATCTTTATATCCAACGGACACAAAATATCCGTTCGACTGTTGGAAATTACTTTAACTGCTGATCTGATGTTGAAGTAATTGTTGCATCGCCACCAAAGCCCACCATCTCTTAAGCTAAAGTAGACCGAGCTAACCCCTATATTAGCGTATTACTAAGATAAACAGAAAGCACTGTAGAATCATTTAGGACGTGAGCTTGTCAATCTGAATGTGGAGGGACACCAGCTTATCCCCGGCCAGCAGCTTGGGCGGAACTGTGAAGAAGGTCAGCTCATGCACGGCGACATCGCCGGGATCCTTGCTGCTTGTCACCTCCATTTCCACCTTCACGGCGTCGGTCCTGCCTTTGGGCTCCCCCGGCGGGCCGTTCGCCCATAGCTTGGCCACGTAGTACGGCAGTGGGGACGACCCCACTCTGATGCAGATGACCGACACGGTGATAGGTGCGCTGATGTCGAGCACGCCGCCGACCAAGAAAAACGCGCGGCCGTCCTCCTCCGCGAACAGCAAGAGTCGTGGTTCCAACAGTGGCACTTGCAGCTGGAGCACCTTGTCGTACTAGATCCTGTGCACGAGCATGGGATGCACGGTGCTGATGTGGTGGGAGAGCGCCGGCGGCGGGCCTTCGTAGCCGCAGACGGGCATGGGGCATTTGCAGGGCGTGAGCAGACACACGCTCTAGTGATCGGCGAGCTTGTGGTAAGTGACGTAGGGCCCACAGCCTTCGTGCGGGCACTCCACCCTCACCGAGGAGAGGACGGCGTCCACCGCCGTGTTCCGCACGTCAAAGCCACCACCGCGCTTGCACTTCTGGCACTGCCGCTAGTTCCCGGGGCGCTCGACGCGGCAGTCCGCGCAGGCCAGGTGCCCTCCCTTGCACTTCACAAATCAATCAAACAGCACATCAATCAAGAAACCTGCACGTTGCTCGATCAGCCGAATGGAGGAGGTTTATTCGAACCTCATACACTGGAGGCTTCAAGGGGCAGTGGAGCAAGGTGAGGTCCATCGAGACCATAGAGAGCTCCATCGTCGGGTCCTGTTCTGTCTGCATGATCTCGCCCTCCTCGTGCACAACCATCTCTCGCTTTAGGGCCGGGGCATTACAAAGCTTTACCGTCACATATTCATACTACTTCAAGGTGCATTAAATCAACACATGCAAGTATCAAAAGGAGAGTCACGGCATGCATGCATGCGTTGTAATTAATGCGTCGATAAATGCAAATTATTCAAATATATCGAGTGCGGTTCTTTGATGTGTCGCGTCAACTCGTAGTACAACAACGAGAAGTTTGATTACTTCAACGCCCTCTCCCTCGCGGACTGAGATCCGATGCCTTAATTGCACCTGCCTTTGGCTACATGACAGGTGGGCCACCCACCTGCTGGGCCCACCTGTCATACACGCAAAGGCAGGAGCAGTAAGTCAATGAAGCTGCGTCCCTCCCTCGCCCGTGAGCGTGGTGGCTAGCAGGACTAGGAGAAGCTTTCGCTACACGCTCTCCCTCCCGCACGCGGTGGACATGCAGCAGTTCAATCGGTGTCAGATGGCCAGAAGCATACTGTAGTACTCCTCCACTTCAATAGTACTCCATCATTGTTCGACTTCCCGAAGAGGCCAAGAGCCAAGCACAGCCCAGACGCTCGTGTGGCAGTTTCATGTGTAGAGTAGTCTAGGATAGCCTGTACCGTGCCTGTAAGCTTAAAATCCTTGGGGTCGGCTCCATGATTTTTTTTTGATTAAAATAATCTTCTGGCCCTACCTGTCATCCTGGTGATTGTAGTTTGCACGCTCATCTGGTCAAAACAAGAATATATATTTTAATTTGTGGTGGGGTAAATGTTAGGCCTCCTTTGGTTCATAGGGTAGGAAAATTGTAGGAATAGGAAAGTCATAGGAAATGAGATGACATGCATCTCAAATCCTATGAGTAGAAATAGAAAAGGAGATGCCCTTTAATTCGCATCATAGGATTTTTTCCATTGAGTCTAGGCCAATGTTTATTTTCCTATGAAATGTGGAGGATAAGAAGAATTCCTCCATAGGAATAGGATTCCATTCCTACGAACCAAAGGGCTCTAAAGGAATTTTTCCTATAAAAATTCTATCCTATGAAGTTCCTACAAGATTCCTCTAAACCAAAGGAGGCCTTAGAGGTTGCAGCAAATATATAGTACACTGCGGGTCTTTCAGCCAAGTTTTGAGGCAACCATGTGGGGCCAGTGCTATGATGTGTCGCGTCAACTCGTACAACAAGGAGAAGCTTGATTTTACTACTACACGCCTTCTCCCTCACCCATGCGTGTGGTGGCTCGCAGACGAGGACAGGCTTTTGCTTATACTACAACAAGCTATCCCTCCCGCACGCGGTGGACGGACATGCAGCAGTGGATTCGATACTGTAGAAGTAGTAGTAGTAACATCATTGTTCGTCTTCACTAAGAGGCGAAGAGCCAAGAGCAACCCGAACGTGGCAGTTGCGAACCTTGGAGCATGCATATAGCCAGGCTCTTGCATGAGACAAAATTGCTATGTGAGCCCACTATTGTAGTACTTGCTAGTATAACCCTGTAAACCAGAAAGGAGTATTTTCCTTTCTAGAGATTTCAACAAGTGACTAGACTACACCGAGATGGAGTACATATGGAGCAAAATGAGTGAATCTACACCATAAATAAATATGTAGTTCTCTCGATTTCCTCTCCGCCTTGGTCGCGGTGCACAATATTGAGTATACTAGTACTGACTAGTCTCTTTTTGACACGCATTTAGGTTTTTTTTAACACAGTACAGACGCAAGCGCTCATATACACGCGCATACACTCACCCCTATGAATGCACACACGCACACCCTACCCCTATAAGCACCTCCGAAAGACTGAGCCAGCATATCATCTTGAAATTGACGAAGTCACCATAGGCACCTCGTCATCGACGGGAAGGTCTCCTGAGACTACCCACAGTGGGAGTAACATAGGTGGTAACATCACACTTATCTAGGCGAAATAGATGACGTGGCATGTAATTAATGAAGAAAGAGAGGCATGTGGTAACATAGCTAGTTACTGTGACATCACACATATCAAGAAAAGATGAGTCTACAACCTAATAAATAAAGTGATGCATGACACAACACATATGTTACTACCCACTGTGGAGGTAGTAACATAGACTAGTAACATATGCATGTTACTACTCTAAGTTACTCCCCATTGTGACTAGTCTGACATGCGATAGACGCGAGTGGCAGTCGCCTCCATAGGTGCTTGAATGCCAAGGAGGGAGAGGGTAGCGGTTCCCGAGACGGTGAACGGTCAATGATGCATCCTCAATTACATGCAGAGGGAATTAATTGGGGAAGCAGAATAGAGCCAGCACGATGTGAATATAACAGAGTTTGGACTCTCATATAAAGGCGCCCCACCACTCCAATCCATCTACTCCTAGTCTATGCACAACACTGTTCACTCCAATCCAAGACCAAGTGACCAGAAGCCACAAGCACCTATGGAGGCGATGGATGCGAGCGGCAGTCGGCTGTGTCAAATCATCCAAAGCGCCGGCCTGCGGCCCCGCACCGCGCAGCATTTCCAGACGGTGCTGGCGACCGCCAGCGTGGTATCCCTCGCCGACGCCGGCTTCACCTCTCGCATGGACGACATGATGGTCAGCTCCATCCGCAAGTTCACCGCCGTCAAGCACGCGGACGACCTTGCCGTACTGCTCCAGCCCGCGCGCCCAGGCTCCTCATTGCCTGCCACCCTCATCGGCCTCCATGGTGACGAACTCTTTCAAGCCCTAGTGGCCCTGCAGGTGTCGGAGGTCGCGACGAAGAATGTGAACCTCGAGGCCACGCTCGCCGCGCAGCGCCTCACCATGCAAGAAACCGTCGACCTGCACATCCACGTCTATGAGGAAATCGTCTACATAGGCCACTACAAGGACAGCGAGGACAAAAAGACATTGGCCTTCTTCCAGCGGCTGGAATCTTTGGACGCCATTGTTTAGAAGCACATCGACCTGGCCACGAAAGCCGCTGCTACTTAGTCGTCGTTCGGTGGGCCGGCGCCCTGAGTCGAGGAGGTGGACGTCGTCGATGGATGCATCTCTTCTTCTTGCCTCCTGTAACCAGCATTGCATCGCCTCATGGCCTTAATGTTTTATTAGTATAGGAGTATATGGCATTTTTATTCCAGTCGTAACATTTTCACTGTGAGTTGGGGCCGCAGTTGAGCAAACCGACCATCGTCAAATCCCCACCCCGCCCACCGTGCGTCGGCTGAGTTTAGAATTAGAAGAGAGAAACGAGGGAGAAGAGCTAGCTGTAGCACGGACGCTGTTGTCAGATGGGACTCGTGTTGATAGAATAGGAGTACTGAGCACTCGTACCTCTTTTTTAGGGAAAAAGTAGTCGTATGTCTAGTACTACCACTAGTTGGGTGCGTGCGACCTATAGCTGTCATCACTTTAGGTCTCCTTTTCGAACCGCAGCTACGCTTCACCGTACATATTTTTCACGCATTTATCCTCCTATATGTACTCGTAGGTTATTTCCACGTGCTCCCTTTCGCTGACATGTGGGACATAGAGCATCTGGGTCGTAGTGCATGGACGACTCGGAGCATATGCCGGGGTAGTTTACATTTCAGACCTCACGAATTACATGCAAACCCCCCGCAGAAGAATAAATAAATAAATGAATTACTACATGAAACCGTATTATTTTCATAGAAACTGGAGCACGTTCATTAAATTTTGGACATAACACGTTTATAAAAAACTACCGGACCTAAACCAGTCTAAGGGCCTCTTTGATTCGCAGGATATTGAAAACACAGGAATGGGGAAAGTATGATGCCGATGAACCGAGACGAGGAGAACTCTAACTCAGTTAGAGGTTTGTCACACCCTGCATTTTGTAACATGTCATTTGCATTAATAAAGCATGAAAATTTGGACCAACAAAAACTTTTGCATTATTTGGCTTTTTATTTGGAGTTGGTTTTCTCTCTGTGATTTTCAAGTGCTCTTTAAAGTCAACACAACTCCACCTTATATACTTCTTCTCCTTACCCCAAACTTCTGCCCAATGATCATGCCATGTGTATAGTGCAATATAGTATTTTCTTACAAAAATAATTTGGCCAAATAGTATTTTAAAAAATTAGTTTTCCAAAAACCCCTGAATTGAGGCTTGCACTACAAGTACTTGATTTGGGGTATGAAAAATACTTCAAATAGTATATTTGAAACCTATTAGATATAGGACTCCCATAAACCACAAAAATATAATTTTAAAAGTAATTTTCCTATTTTACTTAAAGGCTTTTTCTTTAGGCCAGAAATGGTCTTTAATAGGTTAAAATTATTTAAAAGCTTCAAAAATATTTCAGAAAAATCAGGGAAACTCAGAGGACATATATTTTCCATATATAAGAGTTTCAACACATGGTCATGCTAAAAATATTGGGCAAACCCTCCAAAACCATTTCTGTCCATTTCAAGTATTTGAAATATTTCTACAATGAATATTTTCCAATAAATCCAGGAAAATTCTAGCAAGTCACATATGCATAATATGATGACCTTGGAAAGTTTCAGCTCAATCCAAACTATTTTGGTTCACCAAAGTGCCCCAAAACCATCTCTATCCAGATTCAAGTTTGAACAAATTTACATTGCCAACTTATTCCAAATGCCCCCAAACTTTGTGGTCATGCTCAAAAGCCCAAATGATGACACTACACCAAGTGGTGCATCAAGGGGAATGGTTTTGCATGACTAGATCTTGGTAAATGCATTTCTGTTGATTTCTAGGGTATACAAAAGTTGCATTGGCAACTTTGCCCAAATGAGCTCAAAATTGGTGGAAGGCCCTAATTATATGTGCCATTTCACCCTGTTGTAGCGACCCGACCTCAGACGGTCAAGTCTCTGTGCTTAAGTGTCATCCCTGGATCGGTATGCTGACACACACAGTACTCGAGGATTTATAACAGAGGTAAATCACATGTATAAAGTAACGTAAATACTATTACCTCAATCCAAATAGCGAAAGTAACAACAAGGTTGTGGATTCCCATCAACACCAATGGCAAACTTGAGTGTAGAAATCGTAACCCTAACGTATCACTTACTCGTAGTAACATTCCAGCAACATAAGACGTTGCAGCCACAAAGGGTCAGTACATTGAATGTACTGGCAAATTCACACCATAGGATAATGATAAATAATAGCTATCACTACATGCATATATGGCTGGTGGAAAAGCTCTATAGTTATAATGTTTTTGCGAAAAGCCAATTTTTCCCTACTGCAAGAAATATAATTTATTTAACTACAAAGTTGGTTGAAAATTATTGAGAAGGTTCCTCCAACTCAATCCCAATTAAAAAGTTAACAACCCAACAAATTAATTAAGTAAAGTGATGAGATCAATATGATAATCCAAGAACCAAATACTCAAGATGTCCATAATCGGGGACACGGCTAATCATGATTAGTTTGTACACTCTGCAGAGGTTTGCGCACTTTTCCCCACAAGACTCGATCTCCTCCATTGGATTTCTCGCACTACATGGTGTTTGAGAAACGGATGACCGAGACACACTCTTTCAGAAGCATTAACTCTCTACTCCGGGCAGACCGGTACACCTACAATCCCCCTACATCTGCTAGTCCACCTCTTCAAGAGCTCACGCAACTTACTCAACTATGCCAGAGCCCATAATGGCTTGTGGCTGCACACGGAAGTTTCTAGCATGAATAATCTTATGATCCCTTTGAGCCTGGGTGGCGAACCAAATGGACAGCACTGGTCTATCCCCAGGTGCCCGCATCCAATCCACCTAGATGTGTATTAAAGTAGCCACCTTAAGTTGAACCATTCAGTAAACAATCTCACATCTGTCATGGAATACTCTCAAACCCAATCCACGTCTACGAGCATAGCATGGCAATATAAGCATAACGTAATAGTAACTCCCAAGGTTCGAATATAGGGCAATAGGTTCCTACCTCATCAACTACTTCCCAATACCCACATGTTATCAATCCTACTCATGCAATGTTTGAGGGTGGAACTAATGCATAAAAACTGGGTATGAAAGGGATATGATCAAAGTGTGAACTTGCCTGTACTGTTGATGAAGATGATTCGCACTCAAAACTCTTGATAGTTCTACTCGTTACACTCCGGTCAATCTATCATAAGCAATCAATAGTAACCACACATAAGCAATCACTCAAAAGATCAGAAAGAACGAAGAAGACAATTCGGAAAACATCAAAACCAAGCAAATAACTCTTGCAACATAAAACAATTTCTAACAGTACCAAAATTATGTGTATTTTGCCTTATCAGAAAGTTTAGGTCAAGAGCTTTGATTTGCAAAAAGAATCAACTAAATCGGAGTTATAAAACTCAAGTTACGATCAAACGAAGTTCAAATACAAAACTGGTTGAACTCAAATTTTAAAACTTTCAAAAACATGTTCAAGTTGATTAACTGGATAGAGGGGATCATAACGAAGAAGTGGGCATTGGTTTCGTTCGATTTGGATAAACGGGTAAAAAGATATGGCCGTTTGAAAAACAGGGGCCAAACTGTAAAGAAAATAATTACGGATAGGTCCCTGACCAAAATTAAAAAGAAAAAGGAAAATACTACCGAACGAACGTTCGCTACGAAACCGTAACGACCGAATCCATTCGCTCCAGAGTCTAAACCAGCGAGCGTTCACTAATTAAAAAAACGCTTCAGAAAAAAAAAACTAAAACGATCTGGATCGTTGGATCTAGATCTGACGGCGAGGAGGGGCGACGATGGTTACCGCGGTGGCAGGGTCAACGGCGGCGATGAAGACAGCAGCGGCGGCTCGGATCCGATCGGAGTAGCGGCTCCGGCGGTCGTTGAGGCCGGCGAAAAGGTCGGGGAGAGTGCGGTGGTGGCGACGGCGGTGGTCGGCGATGACGCGGGCGGCAGCTGCGGCCTTCGACGGCAACGGCGGCGGCGGTGAGATGCGGCGGTGGTGGCGAGTGCGGCGCGGCGGCGCGAGATGCGGGAGAGGAAGGGAGAGAGAGGGCGGCGGCCTCGCCTTTTAAAGGCAGAGGGGGAGGGCGCTGCTTGGGGAAGGGGGTGGCCAGAGGCGGGGCGGCGTCGGTCTCCGGGAGGAGTCCTGGTCGGCGACGGAGGTGGAAGGCGGCACGGCTACGGGCCGACTCGGGCGGCTGGGCTTCGGCCCAGTCGGTCGGCCCAGAAAGTTTTTTTTTAAACACAACGAAAATAATAAGGAGAAATAAAATAAAATAACACCTAGGCATATTATATACGAAAATTTTCAGAAAAAGATATTCTACGACTTGAACATTTTTCTAACGCCAAATAAAATCTACAAAAATTCAAAAAAATCAAACAGTGCTACTGCTCTAATAAAATCCAATAAAAATCATTTTAAAAATACCAAAATAAATTCAAATTTATTTCTCTCCAATTTTCTATTTTAGGGAATCATTTTACCCTATTTTCTGTATATTTTATTTTTGGACAAAATTAATTTGAATAAAATCCAAATAACTCCAAATTGAAAATAATTTCCAAAAGGACTTTAAATTTGATCCTTTTAAACTCCCAACTCATATTTCATATGTTTTGAAGAAGTCATTTTATCTTCTCTCATGAAAATCATTGAGTTGCATGAAGTTTATGAATTTGAAAATAGTTCCAAATGAAATTCATATATTTTCAAATACCCTTTTCATTTATTTAAATGGAAGAAGTCATGTCATCTTCTCTCTAGGGCTTTATATTTGAAAAGAATTTGAATTCACGGAGATCATGAAAGCAAAAATGAAAGTTTGGGAAAGTCCTTTTATTCCCTCTCATTTAACTTTCAAAAAGTTTCGAATTTCACTCACTTTCAGTCAATCAATCACACAACAATCAAACAATCAATCGAATCTATCTATTTAATATAACATTCCAAAATTTTTAATTTTGGGATGTTACAAACCTACCACCCTTAAAATGAATCTCGTCCTCGAGATTCGGAGAGGCTAGAAAGAAATAGGTTAGGTTTGGGGGTCTTCTCAAAATCCGTCGATCATCACAGGGGGTCTGGGGTGCTAGCACCCTTAGAAACATTGTTACGGTCCCATCAATACTCATATACTCCATCCTTATTCTTGACGGGGCCGGTCTTCTCCAATTCTCGGGAAAATTCCTTCTCTGGGCTCTTCCGGTAGTGGCATAACTTTTTCCTCAATTATTGTGCCCTTGGTAAGGTTTCTTCTGAGACTAGAACTTCTTAGCTGATGGGTCTGGCGCCAATACTAAACAACTATCGATATCTCATGGTGGTCATCAATTTATGGTTTCTCCTGCAGGAAATGGGTCTGGGCTGAACCTCACCGTATATCCTACGATTGGCAACAGCTGCCTTGTACAAGGGGAAAAATACTTATACCATTCTAAGGTTCAAACGAGGTTTTGATCGTTGTCTCTCTACTATAGGTAAGTCACTCAGATTTACCATCCCACATAGCAAGGCGAATAATAAGAGTAAGTCGGTATGGTGATCAATCCATCCCGCACCCAAATCATTACCTTGTATATGGTTTAGCGAATCTCGCATTCTAACACTCGGTCATCCTCACATGCATTGCAGAATTTCTCTTGTCGACGAACCAAGTTCATATAAATCTATTGATTCTGCTAGCTAGACAAACATCTATCATTCCTTCACAACTCTCAGGATTTTGCGTAAACTCCTATAAAATTGTCTATCGATAAGGTCGTATCTTCTTCCAGGGTTTTTCCTTCAGCAAGAGTGTGCTTGCTTCTTGGTAGGTCCTGGGGCCTGTGGGTTATGGCCCATCTCATCACTTGTAAACCTTGAACTCATCATCGGGGCAACTAATAATCCAACATCCAGCTTCCTAGCATTCTTAAATCCATCCAATTATACTGTCTCTCTTCCTTATATTGGTACCAAACTCAAACATGGTTTACTCCGACTCGTCAAAGAGTTACAATTGCTCCTTATTACCAACATCATACCTCCTTTATATCCAATAGTACTTCCTCCCTTCATACTCTTGGGATATCCCACATATCGAGACAAAACTCCTACTTATTTTGTCCGAAATCCACTCTGTGGAATATCATTATCTTTTCCAGGGGTCAAGGGTCCTCACAGTTACTACCACCCTTAAAATGCACAAACTCATCCATAGACCATATTTCTCATATCCTCGAAAATGGTCAAACTCTTTCTTCATAGAGTAACAACTCATAAATATTCAGCGTATGAAATCATGACACAAGAACTTTATTGATTTCATGAATTCATTACAATATCTCAAACTTCCATTCCATAACTCACTCCATATCCCGCAAAAAAATGCTTCCTACTATGCTTATTACCAATATTAAATTCTCAAATACTTAGCTCTAGCTTTCATCTTGTCGGGACATTTATTAGCATAGTGTCCTGTTTCCCTGCAGCGTAAACAAATAACTTCTGATAAGTCTTTAGGCTTCTTGGGGATGGTGTCCACCCTTTGGGCTCTTGGCTTCTTCTTTTGACATTTATCGGCGTATTTCTTCTTTCGACATTTATAGGCGTAATGACCTAAGTTCTTGCACCTGTAACAGGTGATATGACTCAGATCCTTCTCTGCAGGAATTGGGTTGTTCCTGGAATCCAATCTATTTCTCTTCCTGGACTTTCTGTGCTAATCAGGGCTTCTATTTCCTGTGGGTCATACTCTACTTCCACTGTCGGGAATGCTACTAGATCTCCCTTCAGACAATTCTGGGAAAAGTGTCCTTCTTCCCCACACGAATAGCAAGACTTGGTGCAGGGTTTAACTGGGTCTTCTTCGGGTGTGTCCTCCACCTCTTCCTTCATCACAGGTTCTTCTAAACTTTCCATAAGGGCTCCTTTCATTGCTTCTTTCTTCTGCTGGATGGTTCTTTGTACCATGGGGTAAATGTGACACTAAGCAGGGTAGTGGGTAGTCCCTTCACACAAGTAACAAGTGACCTTCCTAGTTGGGCATTCTTCAGTTGGGTGAATTCCTTCACAATTAGGGCACTCATCCTTGTGTTCTTTATGGGTGTGTCCCATTTCTCCACAAATCTTACATGCACAAGGCTTCTTCTCTTTAGGTTCACACGGCTTTCGGGTAAGACGGGACCTCAGTAGAATCGTCTTGAATTCATCCCAAGCATTGGTTCCATTCCATCCTTGTATGGATTGATGTATCTCTCGCCATTTTGCAGCACCTTGTGTGATCTTTCGTAGGGTGTATGGAACCATATACTCTCCTTCAATACCATGCTCCTTCATGCGATCTTCCATGTTCCGTATCCAGTGTGCTACCTCCGGTTATGTCATGAATCTCGGAAATACTCGTCCATCTCCATTCGTCATCTTTTGGGATCCAAGGGTTTTGGGGTGAGATAAGAGAGATCAAGAGGGATGCACACAATACAAACAAAAGTTTTGAAAAGGCAGATTTTATTTTGTGGCTGTCGGAAAAACCTCAAACAAATGACAGCTCACAATCGTCGCATCTAATGTAAGTATATAACAGGGGTTTGGTCTTCTAAAGGTCAATAAATCTTCAAAGTCTCCAAACTCTTCAAGTCTTGTTCATGTCTTCGATGGCTTCTTCAGATCGTGCTTGTCCTTCTCAAGTTCTTTTGCCAGATCCTCTCTGTTGACGCAGAGTCTCTCGTGACGTCCTTTAATATTCTGCAGTTGCATTCCACACGTCTGGATTTCAACATCCTTGGCATGCACCATGGTCCTACTGTCCTTCAGTTCCTGATGAATCTCCCGTATCTCGAGGTTTTTTTCTTATCCAGCTTGGCTACTTTCAGCTTCTGAGTCCTGAGTTCTTCATGAAATATTCCCTTGTCAAATACGGCTTCCTGCAAGTCCATCTTAACTTCTGCTCCAGATCCTGGTGATACACCAGCTAAGGTTAAAACTTCATCTCTTGCTGATAGATCTTCCATCAGCCTTCTACCATCAAATCCTTCCGAAGAAATGCATGCTTAACTCAGCACTGTGATAATAGCATAAGCGGGCGATAACATCATGGATAGCCATGTTTCTGTTCTTGTCATTTCCATGAGCTATCATTCCATAGTTGATATCTCCTGCCTTAGGGTTTCTTGAAAAAAACATTGAGTTTTATGCTCCATGTTCTGGTCTTTCTCTGATACACCTTGATCTCAGGTATTGACAGCTTCCATAGTCTGCCAAGTTCCATAAGGGTAGCTTTTCCTAGGTCATACCAATCCAGAAATTCTTCAGAGCCTTCACATTCTCCTAGTCTTTGGAGTCTCCACTCGTTGTAGTTTCCATTATTATAAAGCACGGTAAAATCCTCTTCATTCCAAAGTGGTCTTAGTTGTCCGATATCTTGTACTTCTTGAAGTGGTCTCATTCGTCGTATCTTCGGGTGGTCAAAAGGGGAAAGGGGTATGGTCTCACTAAAAGGGAATATTTGAATAAGCTCAGAAGAGAAGAGAGGTAAAAGATCTTTTTGAAAAGAAAGTTGTAGAGAAAAATCTTTCCTATGGGCTTGCCAGTTCCTAGGGTCACGTCCTACAGTCAACATGTGCTCTGATACCATCTTGTAGCGACCCGACCTCAGACGGTCAAGTCTCTGTGCTTAAGTGTCATCCTTGGATCGGTATGCTGACACACACAGTACTGGAGGATTTATAACAGAGGTAAATCACATGTATAAAGTAACATAAATACTATTACCTCAATCCAAATAGCGGAAGTAACAACAAGGTTGTGGATTCCCATCAACACCAACGGCAAAGTTGAGTGTAGAAATCGTAACCCTAACATATCACTTACTCGTCGTAAGATTCCTGCAACATGAGATGGTGCAGCCACAAAGGGTCAGTACATTGAATGTACTGGCAAATTCACACCATAGGATAATGATAAATAATAGCTATCACTACATGCATATGTGGCTGGTGGAAAAGCTCTATAGTTATAATGTTTTTGCGAAAAGCCAAATTTTCCCTACTGCAAGGAATATAATTTATTTAACTACAAAGTTGGTTGAAAATTATTGAGAAGGTTCCTCCAACTCAATCCCAATTAAAGAGTTAACAACCCAACAAATTAATTAAGTAAAGTGATGAGATCAATATGATAATCCAAGAACCAGATACTCAAGATGTCCATAACCGGGGACACGGCTAATCATGATTAGTTTGTACACTCTGCAGAGGTTTGCGCACTTTTCCCCACAAGACTCGATCTCCTCCGTTGGATTTCTCACACTACATGGTGTTTGAGAAACGGATGACCGAGACACAGTCTTTTAGAAGCATTAACTCTCTACTCCGGGCAGACCGGTACACCTACACTCCCCCTACATCTGCTAGTCCACCTCTTCAAGAGCTCACGCAACTTACTCAACTATGCCAGAGCCCATAATGGCTTGTGGCTGCACACGGAAGTTTCTAGCATGAATAATCTTATGATCCCTTTGAGCCTGGGTGGTGAACCAAATGGACAGCACTGGTCTATCCCTAGGTGCCCGCAACCAATCCACCCAGATGTGTATTAAAGTAGCCACCTTAAGTTGAACAATTAAGTAAAAAATCTCACATCTGTCATGGAATACACTCAAACCCAATCCACGTCTACGAGCATAGCATGGCAATACAAGCATAACGTAATAGTAACTCCCAAGGTTCGAATGCAGGGCAATAGGTTCCTACCTCATCAACTACTTCCCAATGCCCACATGTTATCAATCCTACCCATGCAATGTTTGAGGGTGAAACTAATGCATAAAAAGTGGGTATGAAAGGGATATGATCAAAGTGTGAACTTGCCTGTACTGTTGATGAAGATGATTCGCACTCAAAACTCTTGATAGTTCTACTTGTCACACTCCGGTCAATCTATCGTAAGCAATCAATAGTAACCACACATAAGCAATCACTCAAAAGATCAGAAAGAACGAAGAAGACAATTTGGAAAACATCAAAACCAAGCAAATAACTCTTGCAACATAAAACAATTTCTAGCAGTACCAAAATTATGTGTATTTGGCCTTATCAGAAAGTTTAGGTCAAGAGCTTTGATTTGCAAAAAGAATCAACTAAATCGGAGTTATAAAACTCAAGTTACGATCAAACGAAGTTCAAATACAAAACTGGTTGAACTCAAATTTTAAAACTTTCAAAAACATGTTCAAGTTGATTAACTGGATAGAGGGCATTGGTTTCGTTGGATTTGGATAAATGGGTAAAAAGATGTGGTCGTTTGAAAAATAGGAGCCAAACTATAAAGAAAATAATTACGGATAGCTCCCTGACCGAAATTAAAAAGAAAAAGGAAAATTCTACCGAACGAATGTTCGCTATGAAACCCTAACGACCGAATCCGTTCGCTCCAGAGGCTAAACCAGCGAGCGTTCACTAATTAAGAAAAACGCTTCGGAAAAAAAAACTAAAACGATCTGGATCGTTGGATCCAGATCTGACGGCGAGGAGGGGCGACGACGGTTACCGCGGCGGCAGGGTCAACGGCGGCGGCGGCTCGGATCTGATCGGAGCAGCGGCTCCGGCGGTCGTTGAGGCCGGCGAAAAGGTCGGGGAGGGGCGGCGCGGAGCGGCGTGTGCGGTGGTGGTGACGGCGGTGGTCGGTGATGACGCGGGCGGCGGCTGCGGCCTTCGACGGCAACGGCGGCGGCGGTGAGATGCGGCTGTGGTGGCGAGTGCGGCACGGCGGCGCGAGATGCGGGAGAGGAAGGGAGAGAGAGGGCGGCGGCCTCGCCTTTTGAAGGCAGAGGGGGAGGGCGCTGCTTGGGGAAGGGGGTGGCCGGAGGCGGGGCGGCGTCGGTCTCCGGGAGGAGTCCCGGTCGGCGACGGAGGTGGAAGGCGGCGCGGCTATGGGCCGGCTCGGGCGGCTGGGCTTCGGCCCAGTCGGTCGGCCCGGAAAGTTTTTTTTTAAACACAACGAAAATAATAAGGAGAAATAAAATAAAATAACACCTAGGCATATTATATACCAAAATTTTCAGAAAAAGATATTCTATGACTTGAACATTTTTCTAACGCCAAATAAAATCTACAAAAATTCAAAAAAAATCAAACAGTGCTACTGCTCTAATAAAATCCAATAAAAATCATTTTAAAAATACCAAAATAAATTCAAATTTATTTCTCTCCAATTTTCTATTGTAGGGAATCATTTTACCCTATTTTCTGTATATTTTATTTTTGGAGAAAATTAATTTGAATAAAATCCAAATAACTCCAAATTGAAAATAATTTCCAAAAGGACTTTAAATTTGATCCTTTTAAACTCCCAACTCATATTTTATATGTTTTGAAGAAGTCATTTTATCTTCTCTCATGAAAATCAATGAGTTGCATGAAGTTTATGAATTTGAAAATAGTTCCAAATGAAATTCAAATATTTTCAAATACCCTTTTCATTTATTTAAATGGAAGAAGTCATGTCATCTTCTCTCTAGGGCTTTATATTTGAAAAGAATTTGAATTCACGGAGATCATAAAAGCAAAAATGAAAGTTTGGGAAAATTCTTTTATTCCCTCTCATTTAACTTTCAAAAAGTTTCGAATTTCACTCACTTTCAGTCAATCAATCACACAACAATCAAACAATCAATCGAATCTATCTATTTAGTATAACATTCCAAAATTTAGAATTTTGGGATGTTACACCTGTGGAGTCTCATGCCAAATGGAGTTTATTTTCTTACCCAAACAAGCATCAAACACCTTCGGCCACTTTACCAAAATTCCATTTTTGACCTCTTCCACTAATCTCCATGGGCTCAACTTTGTACGACAGCTGCTCCTGACCCTCTTCTACCTCCAGTAACTATGGCTGCATCTCAGCTCAATGATTGAGGGGTGAAACCACCTCATTTACCCCTCTGGACAGCCCATTTCCCCTCTCTCTTAACCCCAGTCCTCTCCTACTGGCTCTCCAGGGCACCCAATGCCCCTCCCCTCTTCTTTACTGGCCCCTAGGGCAGCCAGACATCAGTGGCCGTGCCCACAAGGCATATAAAATGCCATGGCATGCCATTTGCATGCTCCAGATCACGCTACAGTGCGGCCAGGCACTGTAGCTGCCCCCTGCCAACCACCTTCGGCCACCTCGGGCCTCCCCAGCATGCCCGACGATGCGCCTCAGCGTCCGAGACACGGCAGCTGGTCGGCCCCCTCCTTCCTCTCTTTCTCTTGCCCCTGCTCACACGCGCACCATGGCCGCCCGAGAGTTCCAATGAGCACGCTCACACGCGCGATGCTCTGGCCCTCCCCCGCTCTCTCTCTTCCTTCCCCTGGTCGTAGAACACTCCCACAAGGACCCCAGACACGCTCAAGTGAGCCCCCGTGGCCTCCAGCAATGGCTAGAAGCTCGCCGGCGCACGAGCCACGGTGCACCTCGCCCCCCTTCTATTTAAGCCCCCCCGAGCTCTCCTCTCCTCACCACTCGCCCTCAGCACCATAAAATCATCCCCCTGCACCCCTAGTTCCTCTCCAGAGCCGCCCGAGCTCGAGATCGAGCTCGAGCTTCGCCGCTTCGGCTCGTCGGAGTTCGTGAGGTATAGGCCGTCCCCGCCTCTCTTTCCTCTCGATCTGGAACCTATGCATCACCCTAATCCTTTTCACCCTGTTTCCCCTCTCTGTAGCTACCGGAAATGGCCGGAACCACCGCCACCCGAAGCTCCTCCGCCGTGCCTCCTCGTCGACGGCGAACCAGGCCACTGATACGTCTCCAACGTATCTATAATTTTTTATTGTTCCATGCTATTATATTATCAACCTTGGATGTTTTATATGCATTTATATGCTATTTTATATGATTTTTGGGACTAACCTATTAACCTAGAGCCCGGTGCCAGTTTTTGTTTTTTTCCTTGCTTTTGAGTATCGCAGAAAAGGAAAACCAAACGGAGTCCAATTGACCTGAAACTTCACGGAACTTATTTTTGGACCAGAAGAAGGCCATGGAGTAAAAGAATTGGGCCAGAAGAGTCCCGGGCTGCCCACGAGGGTGGGGGGTGCGCCCACACCCCCTGGGCGCGCCTCCCTACCTCGTGGATAGCCCGGAGACCCCCTTGACTTGTTCCCGATGCCAAAACCTCTTATATATACCCAAACTTCCAGAACATAACCTAGATCGGGAGTTCGCCGCCGCAAGCCTCTGTAGCCACCAAAAACCAATCGGGACCCTGTACCGGCACCCTGCCGGAGGGGGGATCCCTCACCGGTGGCCATCTTCATCATCCCGACGCTCTCCATGACGAGGAGGGAGTAGTTCACCCTCGGGGCTGAGGGTATGTACCAGTAGCTATGTGTTTGATCTCTCTCTCTCTTGTGTTCTTGATATGGTACGATCTTGATGTATCGCGAGCTTTGTTATTATAGTTGGATCTTATGATGTTTCTCCCCCTCTACTCTCTTGTAATGGATTGAGTTTTCCCTTTGAAGTTATCTTATCGGATTGAGTCTTTAAGGAATTGAGAACACTTGATGTATGTCTTGCATGTGCTTATCTGTGGTGACAATGGGATATTCACGTGATCTACTTCATGTATGTTTTGGTGATCAACTTGCAGGTTCCGTGACCTTGGGAATCTATGCATAGGGGTTGGCACACGTTTTCGTCTTGACTCTCCGGTAGAAACTTTGGGGCACTCTTTGAAGTACTTTGTGTTGGTTTGAATAGATGAATACGAGATTGTGTGATGCATACCGTATAATCATACCCATGGATACTTGAGGTGACATTGGAGTATCTAGGTGACATTAGGGTTTTGGTAGATTTGTGTCTTAAGGTGTTATTCTAGTACAAACTCTAGGATAGATCGAATGGAAAGAATAGCTTCGTGTTATTTTACTACGGACTCTTGAATAGATCAATCAGAAAGGATAACTTTCAGGTGGTTTCGTACCCTACAATAATCTCTTCGTTTGTTCTCCGCTATTAGTGACTTCGGAGTGACTCTTTGTTGCATGTTGAGGGATAGTTATATGATCCAATTATGTTATTATTGTTGAGAGAACTTGCACTAGTGAAAGTATGAACCTTAGGCCTTGTTTCCTAGCATTGCAACACTGTTTACGCTCACTTTTATCATTAGTTACCTTGCTGTTTTTATATTTTCAGATTACAAAAACCTATATCTACCGTCCATATTGCACTTGTATCACCATCTCTTTGCCGAACTAGTGCACCTATACAATTTACCATTGTATTGGGTCTGTTGGGGACACAAGAGACTCTTTGTTATTTGGTTGCAGGGTTGCTTGAGAGAGACCATCTTCATCCTACGCCTCCCACGGATTGATAAACCTTAGGTCATCCACTTGAGGGAAATTTGCTACTGTCCTACAAACCTCTGCACTTGGAGGCCCAACAACATCTACAAGAAGAAGGTTGTGTAGTAGACATCAAGCAGTTTCTGGCGCCGTTGGCGGGGAGGTGAGTGCTTGAAGGTATATCTTTAGATCTTGCAATCGAATCTTTTAGTTTCTTGTTTTATCACTTGTTTAATTTATAAAAGAAAACTACAAAAAAAATGGAATTGAGGGTGCCTCATATGCTTCATCTTTTTAATATCTTTCATGAAAATGATGGAAAGGAAAATTGTGCCCAAGTGCTAGAAGAAGAATGCATTAAAATGTTTGGCACTAAATATTTGAATGATGAGCATGATTGCAATGTTGTTAGTATGAATTCCTTGAATATCCATGATGCTAATGATATTCAAAGCCACAAGCTTGGGGATGCTATGTTTGACGAAGATGATATTTTTTGTCCCCCAAGTTTTGATGAGCAAATTTATTATGATGATAGCATGCCTCCTATTTATGATGATTATATTGATGAAAGTGGGTTTGGAAGAGTGTCAACTTTAGGAAGTAATGATCCCACTATTTTGGAGGGTTTTGAATCTTATTGTGATAATTATGAAAGTGGATTTGGAGAGGTCATGACTTTATTTAGTGATGATTCCACTATTTTGGAAGAGGTTTCAATTGGTTGTGAGAAGAAAGTTGCTATCTATGATGATTATTGTGATGACTTGTATGCTATTAGGAATAATGGTAACCATGAAACTTGTCATCTTGATTTTAATTTTCAATTGGATTATGCCTCACATGATAGTTATATTGTTGAATTCATTAATGATGCTACTGAAAATTATTATGAGGGAGGAATATATGCTTGTAGGAATTGCAATAATATCAAGTTTCCTCTCTATGTGCTTAAAGTTTTGAAGTTATGCTTGTTTTGCCTTCCTATGCTAGTTGATTATTGTTCCCATAAGTTATTTGCTCACAAAATACTTATGCATAGGAAGTGGGTTAGACTTAAATGTGCTAGTCATATTCTTCATGATGCTCTCTTTATGTTTCAATTATTATCTTTTATGTGAGCATCATTGAAATCATCATGCCTAGCTAGGGGCGTTAAACGTTAGCGCTTGTTGGGAGGCAACCCAATTTTATTTTATTTTTCCTTGATTTTTTCTCCTGTTTAGCAATAAATAAATCATCTAGCCTCTGGTTAGACGTGGTTTTATGTTTTAATTAGTGTTTGTGCCAAGTAGAACCTTTGGGAAGACTTGGGTGAAGTCTTTATGATCTTGCTGTGAAAAACAGAAACTTTAGCGCTCACGATATTATCTGCAATTTTTTTACTGGAGAGTGCTTTTAGGTTGATTCTTTTTGCAGATGATTAATAGAAAAATTTCTCAGGTCCACAAATTTATTTCACAATTTTTGGAGTTCCAGAAGTACACGTTTGATACAGATTACTACAGATCGTTCTGTTTTTGACAGATTCCGTTTTTTATGTGTTGTTTGCTTATTTTGATGAATCTATGAGTAGTATCGGAGGGTATGAACCATAGAGAAGTTGGAATACAGTAGATATTACACCAATATGAATTTAGAATGAGTTCACAACAGTACCTAAGTGGTGATTTATTTTCTTATACTAACGCAGCTTATGAGTTTTTTGTTGAGTTTTGTGTTGTGAAGTTTTCAAGTTTTGGCTAAAGATTCGATGGACTATGGAATAAGGAGTGGCAAGAGACTAAGCTTGGGGATGCCCAAGGAACCCCAAGGTAATATTCAAGGACAACCAAGAGCCTAAGCTTGGGGATGCCCCGGAAGGCATCCCCTCTTTCGTCTTCGTTCATCGGTAACTTTACTTGGAGCTATATTTTTATTCACCACATGATATGTGTTTTGCTTGGAGCGTCATTTTATTTTATTTTGTTTTGCTTGCTGTTTGAATAAAATACCAAGATCTGTAATTCTTAAATGTTTGAGAGTCTTCACATAGTTGCATAATTATTCGACTACTCATTGATCTTCACTTATATCTTTCGGAGTAGTTTGTTGTTTGCTCTAGTGCTTCACTTATATCTTTTAGAGCACGGCGGTGGATTTATTTTGAAGAAATAGATGAACTATCATGCTTCACTTATATTATTTTGAGAGTCCTAAACAGCATGGTAAGTTGCTTTGGTTATGAAACTAGTCCTAATATGATAGGCATTCAAGATGGGTATAATAAAAACTTTCATATAAGTGCATTGAATACTAAGAGAAGTTTGATACTTGATGATTGTTTTGAGATATGAAGATGGTAATATTAGAGTTGTGCTAGTTGAGTAATTTTGAGTTTGATAAATACTTGTGTTGAAGTTTGCAAGTCCCGTAGCATGCACATATGGTAAACATTGTGTGACAAATTTGAAACATGAGGTGTTCTTTGATTGCTTTCCTTATGAGTGGTGGTCGGGGACGAGCGACGGTCTTTTCCTACCAATCTATCCCCCTAGGAGCATGCGCGTAATGCTTGGTTTTTGATGATTTGTAGATTTTTGCAATAAGTATGTGAGTTCTTTATGACTAATGCTGACTCCATGGATTATACGCACTCTCACCTTTCCATCATTGCTAGCCTCTTCGGTACCGTGCATCGCCCTTTCTCACATTGAGAGTTGGTGCAAACTTCACCGGTGCATCCAAACCCCGTGATATGATACGCTCTATCACACATAAACCTCCTTATATCTTCCTCAAAACAGCCACCATACCTACCTATTATGGCATTTCCATAGCCATTCCGAGATATATTGCCATGTGATACGTCTCCAACGTATCTATAATTTTTGATTGTTCTATGCTATTATATTATCCATCTAGGATGTTTTATATGCATTTATATGCTATTTTATATGATTTTTGGGACTAACCTATTAACCTAGAGCCCAGTGCCACTTTTAGTTTTTTCCTTGTTTTTGAGTATCGCAGAAAAGGAAAACCAAACGGAGTCCAATTGACCCGAAATTTCACGGAGATTATTTTTAGACCAGAAGAAGCCCACGGAGTATCAGAGATGGACCAGAAGAGTCCCGAGGCACCCATGAAGGTGGGGGCGCGCCCTACCCCCTGGGTGCGCCCCCTACCTCGTGGCCGCCTCGGGGACCCCCTGACTTGTTCCCGACTCCAACACCTCTTATATAACCGCAAGCTTCCAGAAAGAAACCTAGATCGGGAGTTCCGCTGCCGCAAGCCTCTGTAGCCACCAAAAACCAATCGGGACCCTATTCCGGCACCCTGCCGGAGAGGGGATCCATCACCGGTGGCCATCTTCATCATCCCGGCGCTCTCCATGATGAGTAGGGAGTAGTTCACCCTCGGGGCTGAGGGTATGTACCAGTAGCTATGTGTTTGATCTCTCTCTCTCGTGTTCTTGATTTGGCACGATCTTGATGTATCGCGAGCTTTGCTATTGTAGTTGGATCTTATGATGTTTCTCCCCCTCTACTCTCTTGTAATGGATTGAGTTTTCCCTTTGAAGTTATCTTATCGGATTGAGTCTTTAAGGATTTGAGAACACTTGATGTATGTCCAGCATGTGCTTATCTGTGGTGACAATGGGATATTCACGTGATCTACTTGATGTATGTTTTGGTGATCAACTTGCGGGTTCAGTGACCTTGTGAACTTATGCATAGGGGTTGGCACACGTTTTCGTCTTGACTCTCTGGTAGAAACTTTGGGGCACTCTTTGAAGTACTTTGTGTCGGTTGAATAGATGAATCTGAGATTGTGTGATGCATATCGTATAATCATACCCACGGATACTTGACGTGACATTGGAGTATCTAGGTGACATTAGGGTTTTGGTTGATTTGTGTCTTAAGGTGTTATTCTAGTACGAACTCTATGATAGATCGAACGGAAAGAATAGCTTCGTGTTATTTTACTACGGACTCTTGAATAGATCAATCAGAAAGGATAACTTTGAGGTGGCTTCGTACCCTACAATAATCTCTTCATTTGTTCTCCGCTATTAATGACTTTGGAGTGACTCTTTGCTGCATGTTAAGGGATAGTTATATGATCCAATTACGTTATTATTGTTGAGAGAACTTGCACTAGTGAAAGTATGAACCGTAGGCCTTGTTTCCTAGCATTGCAATACCGTTTACGCTCACTTTTATCATTAGTTACCTTGCTGATTTTATATTTTCAGATTACAAAAACCTATATCTACCATCCATATTGCACTTGTATCACCATCTCTTCGCCGAACTAGTGCACCTATACAATTTACCATTGTATTGGGTGTGTTGGGGACACAAGAGACTCTTTGTTATTTGGTTGCAGGGTTGCTTGAGAGAGAACATCTTCATCCTACGCCTCCCACGGATTGATAAACCTTAGGTCATCCACTTGAGGGAAATTTGCTACTATCCTACAAACCTCTGCACTTGGAGGCCCAAGAACGTCTACAAGAAGAAGGTTGTGTAGTAGACATCAAGCTAGTTTCTGGCGCCGTTGCCGGGGAGGTGAGTGCTTGAAGGTATATCTTTAGATCTTGCAATCGAATCTTTTTGTTTCTTGTTTTATCACTAGTTTAGTTTATAAAAGGAAAATACAAAAAATGGAATTAAGGGTCCCTCATATGCTTCATCTTTTTAATGTCTTTCGTGAAAATGATGGGAAGGGAAATTGTGATCAAGTACTAGACACTACTAGGGAAAACCTTATACACAGAAACTTACTAGTAGCGCGGGACAAAAAGAAGCGCTACTACAATTTACCACTAGCGCATGTTATCCAAACGCGCTGCAGCTAAGATCATAGCAGTAGCGCGTCTGACTCTAGAGGCGCTACTACTACAATTCTCCTGACTATTCTCGCCAGGGTACCTATAGTAGTAGTGTGGCTAAGGAAAGCGCGCTGCTGCTAAGATTTTTGTAGCAGCGTGTTTCGCGTAGCAAGCGCTACTGCTAAGGAAAGGAAAATGAAATGAAAAACATATAGAAAAGTAAATGAAAATGAAAGAAATAGAAAAAGGGGAAGGAAAAAAAGAAAATGTGAAAAAAAATAAATGAAAAAGAAAAATAAAGGAGAAACGCGTAGCAGCAGCGCGTTTTATGGACATGCGCTATAGCTAATGTAGTAGTAGCGCTTTCCGCGAAACGCGCTGCTGCTACTTTCCACTTAACCAACTGTTTTCTTCTTCCCCAACGCCCACTTCCCCCAAATCCAACACGCGCGCGTGCGTCTGCTGTCACCGCCGTCATCACCCGGCCGCCGCGCGCTCTCCCGTCGCCCTCCGCACGCCATCGACGCCGCCCCCGACCCCGACCTCCCCCCCCCCCCCCCCCCCCCCCCCCCCCCCCCCCCCCCCCCCCCCCCCCCCCCCCCCCCCCCCCCCCCCCCCCCCCCCCCCCCCCCCCCCCCCCCCCCCCCCCCCCCCCCCCCCCCCCCCCCCCCCCCCCCCCCCCCCCCCCCCCCCCCCCCCCCCCCCCCCCCCCCCCCCCCCCCCCCCCCCCCCCCCCCCCCCCCCCCCCCCCCCCCCCCCCCCCCCCCCCCCCCCCCCCCCCCCCCCCCCCCCCCCCCCCCCCCCCCCCCCCCCCCCCCCCCCCCCCCCCCCCCCCCCCCCCCCCCCCCCCCCCCCCCCCCCCCCCCCCCCCCCCCCCCCCCCCCCCCCCCCCCCCCCCCCCCCCCCCCCCCCCCCCCCCCCCCCCCCCCCCCCCCCCCCCCCCCCCCCCCCCCCCCCCCCCCCCCCCCCCCCCCCCCCCCCCCCCCCCCCCCCCCCCCCCCCCCCCCCCCCCCCCCCCCCCCCCCCCCCCCCCCCCCCCCCCCCCCCCCCCCCCCCCCCCCCCCCCCCCCCCCCCCCCCCCCCCCCCCCCCCCCCCCCCCCCCCCCCCCCCCCCCCCCCCCCCCCCCCCCCCCCCCCCCCCCCCCCCCCCCCCCCCCCCCCCCCCCCCCCCCCCCCCCCCCCCCCCCCCCCCCCCCCCCCCCCCCCCCCCCCCCCCCCCCCCCCCCCCCCCCCCCCCCCCCCCCCCCCCCCCCCCCCCCCCCCCCCCCCCCCCCCCCCCCCCCCCCCCCCCCCCCCCCCCCCCCCCCCCCCCCCCCCCCCCCCCCCCCCCCCCCCCCCCCCCCCCCCCCCCCCCCCCCCCCCCCCCCCCCCCCCCCCCCCCCCCCCCCCCCCCCCCCCCCCCCCCCCCCCCCCCCCCCCCCCCCCCCCCCCCCCCCCCCCCCCCCCCCCCCCCCCCCCCCCCCCCCCCCCCCCCCCCCCCCCCCCCCCCCCCCCCCCCCCCCCCCCCCCCCCCCCCCCCCCCCCCCCCCCCCCCCCCCCCCCCCCCCCCCCCCCCCCCCCCCCCCCCCCCCCCCCCCCCCCCCCCCCCCCCCCCCCCCCCCCCCCCCCCCCCCCCCCCCCCCCCCCCCCCCCCCCCCCCCCCCCCCCCCCCCCCCCCCCCCCCCCCCCCCCCCCCCCCCCCCCCCCCCCCCCCCCCCCCCCCCCCCCCCCCCCCCCCCCCCCCCCCCCCCCCCCCCCCCCCCCCCCCCCCCCCCCCCCCCCCCCCCCCCCCCCCCCCCCCCCCCCCCCCCCCCCCCCCCCCCCCCCCCCCCCCCCCCCCCCCCCCCCCCCCCCCCCCCCCCCCCCCCCCCCCCCCCCCCCCCCCCCCCCCCCCCCCCCCCCCCCCCCCCCCCCCCCCCCCCCCCCCCCCCCCCCCCCCCCCCCCCCCCCCCCCCCCCCCCCCCCCCCCCCCCCCCCCCCCCCCCCCCCCCCCCCCCCCCCCCCCCCCCCCCCCCCCCCCCCCCCCCCCCCCCCCCCCCCCCCCCCCCCCCCCCCCCCCCCCCCCCCCCCCCCCCCCCCCCCCCCCCCCCCCCCCCCCCCCCCCCCCCCCCCCCCCCCCCCCCCCCCCCCCCCCCCCCCCCCCCCCCCCCCCCCCCCCCCCCCCCCCCCCCCCCCCCCCCCCCCCCCCCCCCCCCCCCCCCCCCCCCCCCCCCCCCCCCCCCCCCCCCCCCCCCCCCCCCCCCCCCCCCCCCCCCCCCCCCCCCCCCCCCCCCCCCCCCCCCCCCCCCCCCCCCCCCCCCCCCCCCCCCCCCCCCCCCCCCCCCCCCCCCCCCCCCCCCCCCCCCCCCCCCCCCCCCCCCCCCCCCCCCCCCCCCCCCCCCCCCCCCCCCCCCCCCCCCCCCCCCCCCCCCCCCCCCCCCCCCCCCCCCCCCCCCCCCCCCCCCCCCCCCCCCCCCCCCCCCCCCCCCCCCCCCCCCCCCCCCCCCCCCCCCCCCCCCCCCCCCCCCCCCCCCCCCCCCCCCCCCCCCCCCCCCCCCCCCCCCCCCCCCCCCCCCCCCCCCCCCCCCCCCCCCCCCCCCCCCCCCCCCCCCCCCCCCCCCCCCCCCTATACGATGTTCTTCAACAGGGACTCCCAATGAATGTTGTGCCTCATTGGATCGAGACTAAAGGTCGCATGAGAATTGTTAGCTTACGGCCAAGATATCCTACAATGCACTTTAGTGCATACAGGATTTCTAATAGCGAGGAATGCTTAATAGTGAAAGACTGGAGCAAAATTGTGAACGATCGCAGAGAAGTACTAGGGGGCAGCAATCAGAAGCGCAGCCCACGATTAGGAGACAGGTTCATATGCATGCTCCAACTTGATGAAGCAGGAGTGCTACACATGTTTTATGCTATTTTACCTGAGAGAGAGCAGCAGGAGTGATTAGCTAGCTAGAAATGAGTTATGATGATTAAATAGCTAGTGTTGGTCGTAATGACTATGATGATTATTATTATCTAGTGTTGGTGGTGATTAGATAGCTACCACAGCTAGTGTTGGTGGTGATTAGCTAGCTAGAATGAGTTTGAAGATGATGATGTGTGCTACACTATGATTATGATGATTAAATAGCTATTGTTGGTGGTAATGACTATGATGATGATTAAATAGCTTGTGTTGGTGGATTAGATTCAAGTGGAGGCAACATGTGGTGCACATCGAAAGTACTACTAGTCCAAACTAGATCAAGTTTGGATTAGTAGTATACTTTTGACATGCACCACATGTTGCCTCCACTTGAATCTAATCCACCTTCATTTGACACACTGTTATGGACATATTGATATAACAACCTCATTATTGGTATTGTAACAAAATTTGTATAATGGTGTATAAATACACTAAAAATTAAAAAAAATGAGAAAAAGAATACTAGTAGCGATGGAGTGTAAACACGCTACAACTAGCTATATTAGCAGTAGCGCTGGAACGGACAAACGCTGCTGCTATATGTCTTAGCAGCAGCGCGCGTTGAACGCGCTACTGCTAAGGAATAGCTATAGCGCCTTATCAGTAGCGCGTCCTCCCATGCTACTGATAGGCAAACTACCCGCGCTACTGCTAGGGTTTTCCCTAGTAGTGTGAAGAAGAATTACATAGAATGCTTGGCATAAAATATGTGAATGATGAGCATGATTGCAATGTTGTTAGTATGAATTCTTCGAATGCCCATGATGCTAATGATATGCAAAGCCACAAGCTTGGGGATGCTATGTTTGATGAAGATGATATGTTTTGTCCCCCAAGTTTTGATGAGCAAACTTATTATGATGATAGCATGCCTCCTGTTTATGATGATTATATTGATGAAAGTGGGTTTGGAAGAGTGTCAACTTTAGGAAGTAATGATCCCACTATTTTGGAGGATGTTGAATCTTATTGTGATAATTACAAAAGTGGATTTGGAGAGGTCATGACTTTATTTAGTGATGATTCCACTATTTCGGAAGAGGTTCCAATTGATTATGAGAACAAAGTTGCTATCTATGATGATTATTGTGATGACTTGTATGCTATTAAGAATAAAGATAACCATGAAACTTGTCATCATGATTTTAATTTTCAATTGGATTATGCCTCACATGATAGTTATATTGTTGAATTCATTCATTATGCTACTGAAAATTATTATGAGGGAGGAACATATGCTTGTAGGAATTGCAATAATATCAAGTTTCCTCTCTATGTGCTTAAAGTTTTGAAGTTATGCTTGTTTTGCTTCCTATGCTAGTTGATTATTGTTCCCATAAGTTGTTTGCTCACAAAATCCCTAAGCATAGGAAGTGGGTTAAACTTAAATGTGCTAGTCATATTCTTCATGATGCTCTCTTTATGTTTCAATTCTTATCTTTTATGTGAGCATCATTGAAATCATCATGCCTAGCTAGGGGCGTTAAACAATAGCGCTTGTTGGGAGGCAACCCAATTTTATTTTTGTTCTTTGCTTTTTGCTCCTGTTTAGTAATAAATAATTCATATAGCCTCTGGTTAGATGTGGTTTTGTGTTTTAGTTAGTGTTTGTGCCAAGTAGAACCTTTGGGAAGACTTGGGTGAAGTCTTTGTGATCATGCTGCAAAAAACAGATACTTTAGCACTCACGAGATTAGCTGCCATTTTCTTTTAGGTTGATTCTTTTTGAAGATGATTAATAGACAAATTCCTCACGTCCACCGATTTATTTCATAATTTTTTGATTTCCAGAAGTATACGTTTGATACAGATTACTACAGACTGTTCTGTTTTTGACAGATTCTGTTTTCATTGTGTTGTTTGCTTATTTTGATGAATCTATGAGTAGTATCGGAGGGTATGAACCATAGAGAAGTTGGAATACAGTAGATGTTACACCAACATGAATTTAGAATGAGTTCACAATGGTACCTAAGTGGCCATTTATTTTCTTATACTAATGGAGCTTACGAGTTTTCTGTTGAGTTTTGTGTTGTGAAGTTTTCAAGTTTTGGGTAAAGATTCAATGGACTATGGAATAAGGAGTGGCAAGAGCCTAAGCTTGGGGATGCCCAAGGCACCCCAATGTAATATTCAAGGACAACCAAGAGCCTAAGCTTGGGGATGCCCTGGAAGGCATCCCCACTTTCGTCTTCGTTCATCAGTAACTTTAGTTGGAGCTATATTTTTATTCACCACATGATATGTGTTTTGCTTGGAGCGTCATTTTATTTTATTTTCTTTTGCTTGCTGTTTGAGTAAAATACCACGATCTTAAATTCTTAAATGTTAGAGAGTCTTCACATAGTTACATAATTATTCAACTACTCATTGATCTTCACTTATATCTTTCGGAGTAGTTTGTCATTTGATCTAGTGCTTCACTTATATCCTTTTAGAGCACGGCGGTGGTTTTATTTTATAGAAATTATTGATCTCGCATGCTTCACTTATATTATTTTGAGAGTCTTTTAGAACAGCATGGTAATTTGCTTTGGTTATAAAATTAGTCTTAATATGATGGGCATCCAAGATGGGTATAATAAAAACTTCCATATAGAGTGCATTGAATACTATGAGAAGTTTGATACTTGATAATTGTTTTGAGATATAAAGATGGTGATATTAGAGTCATGCTAGTTGAGTAATTGTTAATTTGATAAATACTTGTGTTGAAGTTTGCAAGTCCCGTAGCATGCATGTACGGTAACCGTTGTGTAACAAATTTGAAACATGAGGTGTTCTTTGATTGTCATCCTTATGAGTGGCGGTCGGGGACGAGCGATGGTCTTTTCCTACCAATCTATCCCCCTAGGAGCATGCGCGTAGTGCTTGGTTTTTGATGACTTGTAGATTTTTGCAATAAGTATGTGAGTTCTTTATGACTAATGTTGAGTCCATGGGTTATACGCACTCTCACCTTCCATCATTGCTAGCCTCTTCGGTACCGTGCATTGCCCTTTCTCACCTTGAGAGTTGGTGCAAACTTCGCCGGTGCATCCAAACCCCGTGATATGATACGCTCTATCACACATAAACCTCCTTATATCTTCCTCAAAACAGCCACCATACCTACCTATTATGGCATTTCCATAGCCATTCCGAGATATATTGCCATGCAACTTTCCACCGTTCCGTTTATTATGACACGCTTCATCATTGTCATATTGCCTTGCATGATCATGTAGTTGACATCGTATTTGTGGCAAGGCCACCATGCATAATTTTTCATACATGTAACTCTTGTTTCATTGCCCATCCCAGTACACCGACGGAGGCACTCATATAGAGTCATACTTTGTTCTAGTTTCGAGTTGTAATCCTTGAGTTGTAAATAAATAAAAGTGTGATGATCATCATCATTAGAGCATTGTCCCGGAAAAAAAAGAGAAAGGCCAAATAAAAAAAATGAAAGGCCAAAAAAAAGAAAGGCCAAATAAAAAAAAGGGAGGCCCAAAAAAAAGAAAAAAGAAGGGACAATGCTACTATCCTTTTTCCACACTTGTGCTTCAAAGTAGCACCATGATCTTCATGATAGAGAGTCTCTTATATTGTCACTTTCATATACTTGTGGGAATTTTTCATTATAGAACTTGGCTTGTATATTCCAACAATGGGCTTCCTCAAATGCCCTAGGTCTTCGTGAGCAAGCAAGTTGGATGCACACCCACTTAGTTTCTTTTGTTGAGCTTTCATACATTTATAGCTATAGTGCATCCATTGCATGGCAATCCCTACTCCTCGCATTGACATCAATTGATGGGCATCTCCATAGCCCGTTGATTAGCCACGTCAATGTGAGACTTTCTCCTTTTTTGTCTTCTCCACACAACCTCCATCATCATATTCTATTCCACCCATAGTGCTATGTCCATGGCTCGCGCTCATATATTCGTGAAACTTGAAAAAGTTTGAGAATACTAAAATATGAAACAATTGCTTGGCTTGTCATCGGGGTTGTGCATGACGGGAGCATTTTGTGTGACGAAAATGAAGCATGGCCAAACTATATGATTTTGTAGGGATGAGCTTTCTTTGGCTATGTTATTTTGAGAAGACATAATTGCTTGGTTAGTATGCTTGAAGTATTATTGTTTTTATGTCAATATTAAACTTTTGTCTTGGATCTTTCGGATCTGAACATTCATGCCACAATAAGGAAAATTACATTGAAAATTATGTTAGGTAGCATTCCACATCAAAAATTCTGTTTTTATCATTTACCTACTCGAGGACGAGCAGGAATTAAGCTTGGGGATGCTGACACGTCTCCAACGTATCTATAATTTTTTTTGTTCCATGCTATTATATTATCCATCTAGGATGTTTTATATGCATTTATATGCTATTTTATATGATTTTTGGGACTAACCTATTAACCTAGAGCCCAGTGCCACTTTCTATTTTTTCCTTGTTTTTGAGTATCGCAGAAAAGGAAAACCAAACGGAGTCCAATTGACCTGAAATTTCATGGAGATTATTTTTGGACTAGAAGAAGCCCACGGAGTACCGGAGATGGACCAGAAGAGTCCCGAGGCACCCACGAGGGTGGGGGGCGCGCCCTACCTTCCTGGGCGCGCCCCCCTACCTCGTAGCCGCCTCGGGGACCCCCCTGACTTGTTCCCGACTCCAACACCTCTTATATAACCCCAAACTTCCAGAAAGAAACCTAGATCGGGAGTTCCGCCGCCGCAAGCCTCTGTAGGGGGGATCCATCACCGGTGGCCATCTTCATCATCCCGGCGCTCTCCATGACGAGCAGGGAGTAGTTCACCCTCGGGGCTGAGGGTATGTACCAGTAGCTATGTGTTTGATCTCTCTCTTGTGTTCTTGATTTGGCACGATCTTGATGTATCACGAGCTTTGCTATTGTAGTTGGATCTTATGATGTTTCTCCCCCTCTACTCTCTTGTAATGGATTGAGTTTTCCCTTTGAAGTTATCTTATCGGATTGAGTCTTTAAGGATTTGAGAACACTTGATGTATGTCCTGCATGTGCTTATCTGTGGTGACAATGGGATATTCATGTGATCTATTTGATGTATGTTTTGGTGATCAACTTGCGGGTTCAGTGACCTTGTGAACTTATGCATAGGGGTTGGCACATGTTTTCGTCTTGACTCTCCGGTAGAAACTTTGGGGCACTCTTTGAAGTACTTTGTGTCGGTTGAATAGATGAATCTGAGATTGTGTGATGCATATCGTAGTATCTAGGTGACATTAGGGTTTTGGTTGATTTGTGTCTTAAGGTGTTATTCTAGTACGAACTCTATGATAGATCGAACGGAAAGAATAGCTTCGTGTTATTTTACTACGGACTCTTGAATAGATCGATCTGAAAGGATAACTTTGAGGTGGCTTCATACCCTACAATAATCTCTTCATTTGTTCTCCGCTATTAGTGACTTTGGAGTGACTCTTTGTTGCATGTTAAGGGATAGTTATATGATCCAATTACGTTATTATTGTTGAGGGAACTTGCTCTAGTGAAAGTATGAACCCTAGGCCTTGTTTCCTAGCATTGCAATACCGTTTACGCTCACTTTTATCATTAGTTACCTTGCTGTTTTTATATTTTCAGATTACAAAAACCTATATCTACCACCCATATTGCACTTGTATCACCATCTCTTCGCCAAACTAGTGCACCTATACAATTTACCATTGTATTGGGTGTGTTGGGGTCACAAGAGACTCTTTGTTATTTGGTTGCAGGGTTGCTTGAGAGAGACCATCTTCATCCTACGCCTCCCATGGATTGATAAAACTTAGGTCATCCACTTGAGGGAAATTTGCAACTGTCCTACAAACCTCTGCACTTGGAGGCCCAACAACGTCTACAAGAAGAAGGTTGTGTAGTAGACATCACCATGCAACTTTCCACCGTTCCGTTTATTATGACATGCATCATCATTGTCATATTGCCTTGCATGATCATGTAGTTGACATCGTATTTGTGGCAAAGCCACCGTTCATAATTCTTTCATACATGTCACTCATGAGTCATTGCCCATCCCGGTACACCGCCGGAGGCATTCATATAGATTCATACTTTGTTCTAGTATCAAGTTGTAATCATTGAGTTGTAAATAAATAGAAGTGTGATGATCATCATTAATAGAGCATTGTCCCAATAAAAAAAGAGAAAGGCCAAATAAAAAAAGAAAAAATAGAAAGGCCAAATAAAAAAAAGGGAAAGGCCAAATAAAAAAAAGGAAGGCCCAAAAAAAAAGAAGGGACAATGCTACTATGCTTTTTCCACACTTGTGCTTCAAAGTAGCACCATGATCTTTATGATAGAGAGTCTCTTATTTTGTCACTTGCATATACTAGTGGGAATTTTTCATTATAGAACTTGGCTTGTATATTCCAACGATGGGCTTCCTCAAATGCCCTAGGTCTTCGTGAGCAAGCAAGTTGGATGCACACCCACTTAGTTTCTTTTTTTGAGCTTTCATACATTTATAGCTCTAGTGCATCAGTTGCATGGCAATCCCTACTCCTCACATTGACATTAATTGATGGGCATCTCCATAGCCCGTTGATTAGCCGCGTCGATGTGAGACTTTCTCCTTTTTTGTCTTCTCCACACAACCTCCATCATCATATTCTATTCCACCCATAGTGCTATGTCCATGGCTCACGCTCATGTATTGCATGAAAGTTGAAAAAGTTTGAGAATACTAAAGTATGAAACAATTTCTTGGCTTGTCATCGGGGTTGTGCATGATGAAAGCATTTTGTGTGACGAAAATGGAGCATGGCCAAACTATATGATTTTGTAGGGATGAGCTTTCTTTGGCTATGTTATTTTGAGAAGACATAATTGCCTGGTTAGTATGCTTGAAGAATTATTATTTTTATGTCAATATTAAACTTTTGTCTTGAATCTTATGGATCTGAATATTCTTGCCACAATAAAGAAAATTACATTGATAAATATGTTAGGTAGCATTCCACATCAAAAATTCTGTTTTTATCATTTACCTACTCGAGGACGAGCAGGAATTAAGCTTGGGGATGCTTGATACGTCTCCAACTTATCTATAATTTTTGATTGTTCCATCCTATTATATTATCAACCTTGGATGTTTTATATGCATTTATATGCTATTTTATATGATTTTTGGGACTAACCTATTAACCTAGAGCCGAGTGCCAGTTTCTGTTTTTTTTTCTTGTTTTTGAGTATCGCAGAAAAGGAAAACCAAACGGAGTCCAATTGACCTGAAACTTCACGGAACTTATTTTTGGACCAGAAGAAGGCCATGGAGTAAAAGAATTGTGCCAGAAGAGTCCCGGGCTACCCAGGAGGGTGGGGGGCGCGCCCACCCCCCGGGCGCGCCTCCCTACCTGGTGGACAGCCCGGAGACCCCCCTGACTTGTTCCCGTTGCAAAAACCTATTATATATACCCAAACTTCCAGAACATAACCTAGATCGGGAGTTCCGTCGCCGCAAGCCTCTGTAGCCACCAAAAACCAATCGGGATCCTGTTTCGGCACCCTACCGGAGGGGGGGGTCCCTCACCGGTGGCCATCTTCATCATCCCGGCACACTCCATGATGAGGAGGGAGTAGTTCACCCTCGGGGCTGAGGGTATGTACCAGTAGCTATGTGTTTGATCTCTCCCTCTCGAGTTCTTGATATGGTACGATCTTGATGTATCGCGAGCTTTGTTATTATAGTTGGATCTTATGATGTTTCTCCCCCTCTACACTCTTGTAATGGATTGAGTTTTCCCTTTGAAGTTATCTTATCGGATTGGGGGGGGGGGGGGGGGGGGGGGGGGGGGGGGGGGGGGGGGGGGGGGGGGGGGGGGGGGGGGGGGGGGGGGGGGGGGGGGGGGGGGGGGGGGGGGGGGGGGGGGGGGGGGGGGGGGGGGGGGGGGGGGGGGGGGGGGGGGGGGGGGGGGGGGGGGGGGGGGGGGGGGGGGGGGGGGGGGGGGGGGGGGGGGGGGGGGGGGGGGGGGGGGGGGGGGGGGGGGGGGGGGGGGGGGGGGGGGGGGGGGGGGGGGGGGGGGGGGGGGGGGGGGGGGGGGGGGGGGGGGGGGGGGGGGGGGGGGGGGGGGGGGGGGGGGGGGGGGGGGGGGGGGGGGGGGGGGGGGGGGGGGGGGGGGGGGGGGGGGGGGGGGGGGGGGGGGGGGGGGGGGGGGGGGGGGGGGGGGGGGGGGGGGGGGGGGGGGGGGGGGGGGGGGGGGGGGGGGGGGGGGGGGGGGGGGGGGGGGGGGGGGGGGGGGGGGGGGGGGGGGGGGGGGGGGGGGGGGGGGGGGGGGGGGGGGGGGGGGGGGGGGGGGGGGGGGGGGGGGGGGGGGGGGGGGGGGGGGGGGGGGGGGGGGGGGGGGGGGGGGGGGGGGGGGGGGGGGGGGGGGGGGGGGGGGGGGGGGGGGGGGGGGGGGGGGGGGGGGGGGGGGGGGGGGGGGGGGGGGGGGGGGGGGGGGGGGGGGGGGGGGGGGGGGGGGGGGGGGGGGGGGGGGGGGGGGGGGGGGGGGGGGGGGGGGGGGGGGGGGGGGGGGGGGGGGGGGGGGGGGGGGGGGGGGGGGGGGGGGGGGGGGGGGGGGGGGGGGGGGGGGGGGGGGGGGGGGGGGGGGGGGGGGGGGGGGGGGGGGGGGGGGGGGGGGGGGGGGGGGGGGGGGGGGGGGGGGGGGGGGGGGGGGGGGGGGGGGGGGGGGGGGGGGGGGGGGGGGGGGGGGGGGGGGGGGGGGGGGGGGGGGGGGGGGGGGGGGGGGGGGGGGGGGGGGGGGGGGGGGGGGGGGGGGGGGGGGGGGGGGGGGGGGGGGGGGGGGGGGGGGGGGGGGGGGGGGGGGGGGGGGGGGGGGGGGGGGGGGGGGGGGGGGGGGGGGGGGGGGGGGGGGGGGGGGGGGGGGGGGGGGGGGGGGGGGGGGGGGGGGGGGGGGGGGGGGGGGGGGGGGGGGGGGGGGGGGGGGGGGGGGGGGGGGGGGGGGGGGGGGGGGGGGGGGGGGGGGGGGGGGGGGGGGGGGGGGGGGGGGGGGGGGGGGGGGGGGGGGGGGGGGGGGGGGGGGGGGGGGGGGGGGGGGGGGGGGGGGGGGGGGGGGGGGGGGGGGGGGGGGGGGGGGGGGGGGGGGGGGGGGGGGGGGGGGGGGGGGGGGGGGGGGGGGGGGGGGGGGGGGGGGGGGGGGGGGGGGGGGGGGGGGGGGGGGGGGGGGGGGGGGGGGGGGGGGGGGGGGGGGGGGGGGGGGGGGGGGGGGGGGGGGGGGGGGGGGGGGGGGGGGGGGGGGGGGGGGGGGGGGGGGGGGGGGGGGGGGGGGGGGGGGGGGGGGGGGGGGGGGGGGGGGGGGGGGGGGGGGGGGGGGGGGGGGGGGGGGGGGGGGGGGGGGGGGGGGGGGGGGGGGGGGGGGGGGGGGGGGGGGGGGGGGGGGGGGGGGGGGGGGGGGGGGGGGGGGGGGGGGGGGGGGGGGGGGGGGGGGGGGGGGGGGGGGGGGGGGGGGGGGGGGGGGGGGGGGGGGGGGGGGGGGGGGGGGGGGGGGGGGGGGGGGGGGGGGGGGGGGGGGGGGGGGGGGGGGGGGGGGGGGGGGGGGGGGGGGGGGGGGGGGGGGGGTCCTACGCCTCCCATGGATTGATAAACCTTAGGTCATCCAATTGAGGGAAATTTGCTACTGTCCTACAAACCTCTGCACTTGGAGGCCCAACAACGTCTACAAGAAGAAGGTTGTATAGTAGACATCAGCCACCCCGGCGATCGCAACCACCTCCACCCGAACGGCGACTCTGCGCTGAGTGCAACCCTGCCCTCCTCTCACCTCGCCGTGCCTTGCATCATCGCCGGTGAGCTCGCCGGCCCTCTGTCGCAGGGTTAGGGATGACAGGCGGGCCCCGCCTGTCAGCCTCTCCTCTCCCTCGCCTCCCTCTCTCTCACAGGCGCCTGGGCCCCGCCCGTCAGGTTCAAACCTGGCACGTGCGAGCCGCTCGGCTCGCCTGGGCCGAATCGCCTCTGGGCCTGTGCACTGTGGCTGTTCTGGCCCAGTTGCACAGTGGCCTTTTTCCTTTTCTTTTTCTGTCACCTTCCCAAAAATTCCACAGGATTAAATATTAATCCGCAAATGCAATAATTCCAGTTCCTCAAATCTTGTAAAAATCCCACCTATTTAATGGTATAACTTTCATTCATGTCCAACCAATTTTTATGTACTGTTCATATTCAAATTCAAATTTGAATATATTTTAACCCCTCTGAAAATCCATTTCTTCTATTCTGCTACTCTAATCCAAAACTAGGAATTTTCCCCTTCTTAGTTTTCACCCTAGTATTTAAGAAAAATGAGTTGACATTTTTCTGAGCACTTTGGTTTTTCTGATTTATTATTGCCTTATTTTTCTCGTTATTATTTTGCGATGATAGATTGCGTTGCTGACGAAGGAGTTGGACCACAATACTTTGAAGACCCAGAAAACTTTCTTGAGCCAGGCAAGCAGCCCTTTGACCATGTCTAAGAAACCCTTTTTATGCATGTCATATGGCACTTTTATTGCTTGCATCGAAGTCATGATGATGTGGTGACCACTTAAGGTGGTCTGCCTCCGTTGCTTTTCTCGTTGACACTTGCATGATGCATGACCCTACCTTTCTATGAGGGTTATGCGAGTGGGTGTAGTTAGGATGCTAAGTAGCTGCTAGGCGAATGGGATGGGTATATGCATGGTGAAGGAAACCAAGTTGTTTTCAAGGAATTTTCAAAAACCCCGTCGGGTGCCACTAATGCCCGAGGGAGATGGTGAGCTAGGTTACCGCTTGATAAAGAAGTGGTGTACCGGAGCAAGTTGTGTGGGAGTGTTTTCGAAAACGGATTAGATTTAAGATTTGTCGATTGTCCCAACCTTACATGCGCAACCACTCTACCCTTATATGGGAAAGGGCATTATTGATTACCTAGGCCGACACTAGCATGGTGACCACATTACTAATGACGGGGGTGACATGGAGTCACTCTCGGGATGGGGTCGTGCCAGGTAGGGCGGCCATGACTGTTTTCACAGGGCACCGGACACAGGGGGGGGGGGGGGGGGGGGGGGGGGGGGGGGGGGGGGGGGGGGGGGGGGGGGGGGGGGGGGGGGGGGGGGGGGGGGGGGGGGGGGGGGGGGGGGGGGGGGGGGGGGGGGGGGGGGGGGGGGGGGGGGGGGGGGGGGGGGGGGGGGGGGGGGGGGGGGGGGGGGGGGGGGGGGGGGGGGGGGGGGGGGGGGGGGGGGGGGGGGGGGGGGGGGGGGGGGGGGGGGGGGGGGGGGGGGGGGGGGGGGGGGGGGGGGGGGGGGGGGGGGGGGGGGGGGGGGGGGGGGGGGGGGGGGGGGGGGGGGGGGGGGGGGGGGGGGGGGGGGGGGGGGGGGGGGGGGGGGGGGGGGGGGGGGGGGGGGGGGGGGGGGGGGGGGGGGGGGGGGGGGGGGGGGGGGGGGGGGGGGGGGGGGGGGGGGGGGGGGGGGGGGGGGGGGGGGGGGGGGGGGGGGGGGGGGGGGGGGGGGGGGGGGGGGGGGGGGGGGGGGGGGGGGGGGGGGGGGGGGGGGGGGGGGGGGGGGGGGGGGGGGGGGGGGGGGGGGGGGGGGGGGGGGGGGGGGGGGGGGGGGGGGGGGGGGGGGGGGGGGGGGGGGGGGGGGGGGGGGGGGGGGGGGGGGGGGGGGGGGGGGGGGGGGGGGGGGGGGGGGGGGGGGGGGGGGGGGGGGGGGGGGGGGGGGGGGGGGGGGGGGGGGGGGGGGGGGGGGGGGGGGGGGGGGGGGGGGGGGGGGGGGGGGGGGGGGGGGGGGGGGGGGGGGGGGGGGGGGGGGGGGGGGGGGGGGGGGGGGGGGGGGGGGGGGGGGGGGGGGGGGGGGGGGGGGGGGGGGGGGGGGGGGGGGGGGGGGGGGGGGGGGGGGGGGGGGGGGGGGGGGGGGGGGGGGGGGGGGGGGGGGGGGGGGGGGGGGGGGGGGGGGGGGGGGGGGGGGGGGGGGGGGGGGGGGGGGGGGGGGGGGGGGGGGGGGGGGGGGGGGGGGGGGGGGGGGGGGGGGGGGGGGGGGGGGGGGGGGGGGGGGGGGGGGGGGGGGGGGGGGGGGGGGGGGGGGGGGGGGGGGGGGGGGGGGGGGGGGGGGGGGGGGGGGGGGGGGGGGGGGGGGGGGGGGGGGGGGGGGGGGGGGGGGGGGGGGGGGGGGGGGGGGGGGGGGGGGGGGGGGGGGGGGGGGGGGGGGGGGGGGGGGGGGGGGGGGGGGGGGGGGGGGGGGGGGGGGGGGGGGGGGGGGGGGGGGGGGGGGGGGGGGGGGGGGGGGGGGGGGGGGGGGGGGGGGGGGGGGGGGGGGGGGGGGGGGGGGGGGGGGGGGGGGGGGGGGGGGGGGGGGGGGGGGGGGGGGGGGGGGGGGGGGGGGGGGGGGGGGGGGGGGGGGGGGGGGGGGGGGGGGGGGGGGGGGGGGGGGGGGGGGGGGGGGGGGGGGGGGGGGGGGGGGGGGGGGGGGGGGGGGGGGGGGGGGGGGGGGGGGGGGGGGGGGGGGGGGGGGGGGGGGGGGGGGGGGGGGGGGGGGGGGGGGGGGGGGGGGGGGGGGGGGGGGGGGGGGGGGGGGGGGGGGGGGGGGGGGGGGGGGGGGGGGGGGGGGGGGGGGGGGGGGGGGGGGGGGGGGGGGGGGGGGGGGGGGGGGGGGGGGGGGGGGGGGGGGGGGGGGGGGGGGGGGGGGGGGGGGGGGGGGGGGGGGGGGGGGGGGGGGGGGGGGGGGGGGGGGGGGGGGGGGGGGGGGGGGGGGGGGGGGGGGGGGGGGGGGGGGGGGGGGGGGGGGGGGGGGGGGGGGGGGGGGGGGGGGGGGGGGGGGGGGGGGGGGGGGGGGGGGGGGGGGGGGGGGGGGGGGGGGGGGGGGGGGGGGGGGGGGGGGGGGGGGGGGGGGGGGGGGGGGGGGGGGGGGGGGGGGGGGGGGGGGGGGGGGGGGGGGGGGGGGGGGGGGGGGGGGGGGGGGGGGGGGGGGGGGGGGGGGGGGGGGGGGGGGGGGGGGGGGGGGGGGGGGGGGGGGGGGGGGGGGGGGGGGGGGGGGGGGGGGGGGGGGGGGGGGGGGGGGGGGGGGGGGGGGGGGGGGGGGGGGGGGGGGGGGGGGGGGGGGGGGGGGGGGGGGGGGGGGGGGGGGGGGGGGGGGGGGGGGGGGGGGGGGGGGGGGGGGGGGGGGGGGGGGGGGGGGGGGGGGGGGGGGGGGGGGGGGGGGGGGGGGGGGGGGGGGGGGGGGGGGGGGGGGGGGGGGGGGGGGGGGGGGGGGGGGGGGGGGGGGGGGGGGGGGGGGGGGGGGGGGGGGGGGGGGGGGGGGGGGGGGGGGGGGGGGGGGGGGGGGGGGGGGGGGGGGGGGGGGGGGGGGGGGGGGGGGGGGGGGGGGGGGGGGGGGGGGGGGGGGGGGGGGGGGGGGGGGGGGGGGGGGGGGGGGGGGGGGGGGGGGGGGGGGGGGGGGGGGGGGGGGGGGGGGGGGGGGGGGGGGGGGGGGGGGGGGGGGGGGGGGGGGGGGGGGGGGGGGGGGGGGGGGGGGGGGGGGGGGGGGGGGGGGGGGGGGGGGGGGGGGGGGGGGGGGGGGGGGGGGGGGGGGGGGGGGGGGGGGGGGGGGGGGGGGGGGGGGGGGGGGGGGGGGGGGGGGGGGGGGGGGGGGGGGGGGGGGGGGGGGGGGGGGGGGGGGGGGGGGGGGGGGGGGGGGGGGGGGGGGGGGGGGGGGGGGGGGGGGGGGGGGGGGGGGGGGGGGGGGGGGGGGGGGGGGGGGGGGGGGGGGGGGGGGGGGGGGGGGGGGGGGGGGGGGGGGGGGGGGGGGGGGGGGGGGGGGGGGGGGGGGGGGGGGGGGGGGGGGGGGGGGGGGGGGGGGGGGGGGGGGGGGGGGGGGGGGGGGGGGGGGGGGGGGGGGGGGGGGGGGGGGGGGGGGGGGGGGGGGGGGGGGGGGGGGGGGGGGGGGGGGGGGGGGGGGGGGGGGGGGGGGGGGGGGGGGGGGGGGGGGGGGGGGGGGGGGGGGGGGGGGGGGGGGGGGGGGGGGGGGGGGGGGGGGGGGGGGGGGGGGGGGGGGGGGGGGGGGGGGGGGGGGGGGGGGGGGGGGGGGGGGGGGGGGGGGGGGGGGGGGGGGGGGGGGGGGGGGGGGGGGGGGGGGGGGGGGGGGGGGGGGGGGGGGGGGGGGGGGGGGGGGGGGGGGGGGGGGGGGGGGGGGGGGGGGGGGGGGGGGGGGGGGGGGGGGGGGGGGGGGGGGGGGGGGGGGGGGGGGGGGGGGGGGGGGGGGGGGGGGGGGGGGGGGGGGGGGGGGGGGGGGGGGGGGGGGGGGGGGGGGGGGGGGGGGGGGGGGGGGGGGGGGGGGGGGGGGGGGGGGGGGGGGGGGGGGGGGGGGGGGGGGGGGGGGGGGGGGGGGGGGGGGGGGGGGGGGGGGGGGGGGGGGGGGGGGGGGGGGGGGGGGGGGGGGGGGGGGGGGGGGGGGGGGGGGGGGGGGGGGGGGGGGGGGGGGGGGGGGGGGGGGGGGGGGGGGGGGGGGGGGGGGGGGGGGGGGGGGGGGGGGGGGGGGGGGGGGGGGGGGGGGGGGGGGGGGGGGGGGGGGGGGGGGGGGGGGGGGGGGGGGGGGGGGGGGGGGGGGGGGGGGGGGGGGGGGGGGGGGGGGGGGGGGGGGGGGGGGGGGGGGGGGGGGGGGGGGGGGGGGGGGGGGGGGAGCCACCTAAATTTTTAGTATTATTAGAGGTAAAGCTACTTCATGCATTCGAGTCTAGGACTTGGTTCAAACAACGAAGAAAGGGGGGAAAGTTGTAGCATGAATCTAGGACTTGATTCAAAGAGGATATAATATGGTGAAAGTAGTAGAGACCGGATACCCAACTGGTCTCTTGGTTGAAAAGGGAAATGATGGGAAAACGCAGTACAAACTGGATAAGGAACAGATCTATTATTGGTTGAAAAAAGGATAGAAAGTGGCGGCTGGTGGACAAGTCAACAGAGTATGTCCACGATTAGATTTGGTGCCCTCACATAGTAAAAGGTATCCAGGATTGGAATTGCTGCCCTCACATAGTAAAAGGTCTCCAGGATTAGATTTGCTGCCCTCACATAGTAACAGGTCTCCAGGATTAGATTTGATGCCCTCACATAGTAAAAGGTCTCCAGGATTAGATTTCCTGCCCTCACATAGTAAAAGGTCTCTAGGATTAGATTTGCTACCCTCACAGAGCATGAACAAACTCGGCATCACCACTTTATGCCTCCTTGTAGGGGGGGGGGGGGGGGGGGGGGGGGGGGGGGGGGGGGGGGGGGGGGGGGGGGGGGGGGGGGGGGGGGGGGGGGGGGGGGGGGGGGGGGGGGGGGGGGGGGGGGGGGGGGGGGGGGGGGGGGGGGGGGGGGGGGGGGGGGGGGGGGGGGGGGGGGGGGGGGGGGGGGGGGGGGGGGGGGGGGGGGGGGGGGGGGGGGGGGGGGGGGGGGGGGGGGGGGGGGGGGGGGGGGGGGGGGGGGGGGGGGGGGGGGGGGGGGGGGGGGGGGGGGGGGGGGGGGGGGGGGGGGGGGGGGGGGGGGGGGGGGGGGGGGGGGGGGGGGGGGGGGGGGGGGGGGGGGGGGGGGGGGGGGGGGGGGGGGGGGGGGGGGGGGGGGGGGGGGGGGGGGGGGGGGGGGGGGGGGGGGGGGGGGGGGGGGGGGGGGGGGGGGGGGGGGGGGGGGGGGGGGGGGGGGGGGGGGGGGGGGGGGGGGGGGGGGGGGGGGGGGGGGGGGGGGGGGGGGGGGGGGGGGGGGGGGGGGGGGGGGGGGGGGGGGGGGGGGGGGGGGGGGGGGGGGGGGGGGGGGGGGGGGGGGGGGGGGGGGGGGGGGGGGGGGGGGGGGGGGGGGGGGGGGGGGGGGGGGGGGGGGGGGGGGGGGGGGGGGGGGGGGGGGGGGGGGGGGGGGGGGGGGGGGGGGGGGGGGGGGGGGGGGGGGGGGGGGGGGGGGGGGGGGGGGGGGGGGGGGGGGGGGGGGGGGGGGGGGGGGGGGGGGGGGGGGGGGGGGGGGGGGGGGGGGGGGGGGGGGGGGGGGGGGGGGGGGGGGGGGGGGGGGGGGGGGGGGGGGGGGGGGGGGGGGGGGGGGGGGGGGGGGGGGGGGGGGGGGGGGGGGGGGGGGGGGGGGGGGGGGGGGGGGGGGGGGGGGGGGGGGGGGGGGGGGGGGGGGGGGGGGGGGGGGGGGGGGGGGGGGGGGGGGGGGGGGGGGGGGGGGGGGGGGGGGGGGGGGGGGGGGGGGGGGGGGGGGGGGGGGGGGGGGGGGGGGGGGGGGGGGGGGGGGGCAAAGAATCAGTTCACCTTTGTAGGTATTTTAGTTCCAGGCTTGCATTATTTCTAGAGGCCCAATGATTCATTTCACCTTTCTAGGTATTTCAGTTTCAGGCTTGCATTATTTCTAGAGGCCCAAAGATTCAATTCACCTCTCTAGGTATTTCAGTTCCAGGCTTGCATTATTTCTAGAGTCCCAAAGATTCGGTTCGCAGTCCTCAGCAAGTGGCCCTGCTACCCATGTCGGTGTCGACCTCAACTCGCAAGCGCCGGCGTAGGAGGGGTTCCCGGAGCTTGGGCTCTACAGAGCCTTCCTCCAGAGCAACGATGACGAGCTCCTCCTTGGGTGCGTGAGGGGCTCCGGGCTCCCTCCCTATCGTGAATGACTTCCGTGATGAGTTAGCTCATGCTTCGTTTCATGGAGTGTATTTTTTTGTGAAGCTTGATTGAGGACTTGTATGTTTAAGTGGGATATCTCAATTGTATGGAAAAAGTAAAATTTATCATGTTTTTCATGCTTGATTTGTAAAGATGGTTCGTTTATGTCAATTGTGAGTGGGAGGAGGCCACACAGGAGCCGGCCACACCAAATCCGACAGGAAATAGGGTCCAAAGTAGTCAAATGATTGAGAAAGAACATTTATTGTCAGGGGGGGGGGGGGGGGGGGGGGGGGGGGGGGGGGGGGGGGGGGGGGGGGGGGGGGGGGGGGGGGGGGGGGGGGGGGGGGGGGGGGGGGGGGGGGGGGGGGGGGGGGGGGGGGGGGGGGGGGGGGGGGGGGGGGGGGGGGGGGGGGGGGGGGGGGGGGGGGGGGGGGGGGGGGGGGGGGGGGGGGGGGGGGGGGGGGGGGGGGGGGGGGGGGGGGGGGGGGGGGGGGGGGGGGGGGGGGGGGGGGGGGGGGGGGGGGGGGGGGGGGGGGGGGGGGGGGGGGGGGGGGGGGGGGGGGGGGGGGGGGGGGGGGGGGGGGGGGGGGGGGGGGGGGGGGGGGGGGGGGGGGGGGGGGGGGGGGGGGGGGGGGGGGGGGGGGGGGGGGGGGGGGGGGGGGGGGGGGGGGGGGGGGGGGGGGGGGGGGGGGGGGGGGGGGGGGGGGGGGGGGGGGGGGGGGGGGGGGGGGGGGGGGGGGGGGGGGGGGGGGGGGGGGGGGGGGGGGGGGGGGGGGGGGGGGGGGGGGGGGGGGGGGGGGGGGGGGGGGGGGGGGGGGGGGGGGGGGGGGGGGGGGGGGGGGGGGGGGGGGGGGGGGGGGGGGGGGGGGGGGGGGGGGGGGGGGGGGGGGGGGGGGGGGGGGGGGGGGGGGGGGGGGGGGGGGGGGGGGGGGGGGGGGGGGGGGGGGGGGGGGGGGGGGGGGGGGGGGGGGGGGGGGGGGGGGGGGGGGGGGGGGGGGGGGGGGGGGGGGGGGGGGGGGGGGGGGGGGGGGGGGGGGGGGGGGGGGGGGGGGGGGGGGGGGGGGGGGGGGGGGGGGGGGGGGGGGGGGGGGGGGGGCCTCTAGAAATAATGCAAGCCTGAAACTGAAATACCTAGAAAGGTGAACTGAATCTTTGGGCCTCTTGAAAGATTTATTACCTCCTCAAGCAGCATCAAACAATTCCATGCATGCACCACAAATCTATACCAAGTTTAATCAGGATCTACTTTTCCAAATCAGAATTAGCGCTAGAGCGAGCAAGATCAATGATATGGTTGTGAGACAGAGAAGGAAAGAACAAACTCACCCCTCTCGTGACCTCCCTGGTAGATGCACCGCCGCCGCGCATGACAGAGGGAGAAAAACGACCGGTGAACGGGAAGCGGGGCAAGCTTCGAAGGCCGGAGGGAGAGGGCGGCCGGAGGAGGGCGACGGAGGCCAGAGGGAGAGGGCGGCCGGAGGAGAGAGAGGGCGAGCGGCTGAGCGGCACTTGGGCGGGCGGCCCGATGGGGAACAGAGAGGAGTCGTGTGAGGGGGGCGGAGGGAGCGATCTGGTGCAGGCAGGGGAGATTTTTTTAGTTCTCTTTTAGTGGGGGGGGGGGGGGGGGGGGGGGGGGGGGGGGGGGGGGGGGGGGGGGGGGGGGGGGGGGGGGGGGGGGGGGGGGGGGGGGGGGGGGGGGGGGGGGGGGGGGGGGGGGGGGGGGGGGGGGGGGGGGGGGGGGGGGGGGGGGGGGGGGGGGGGGGGGGGGGGGGGGGGGGGGGGGGGGGGGGGGGGGGGGGGGGGGGGGGGGGGGGGGGGGGGGGGGGGGGGGGGGGGGGGGGGGGGGGGGGGGGGGGGGGGGGGGGGGGGGGGGGGGGGGGGGGGGGGGGGGGGGGGGGGGGGGGGGGGGGGGGGGGGGGGGGGGGGGGGGGGGGGGGGGGGGGGGGGGGGGGGGGGGGGGGGGGGGGGGGGGGGGGGGGGGGGGGGGGGGGGGGGGGGGGGGGGGGGGGGGGGGGGGGGGGGGGGGGGGGGGGGGGGGGGGGGGGGGGGGGGGGGGGGGGGGGGGGGGGGGGGGGGGGGGGGGGGGGGGGGGGGGGGGGGGGGGGGGGGGGGGGGGGGGGGGGGGGGGGGGGGGGGGGGGGGGGGGGGGGGGGGGGGGGGGGGGGGGGGGGGGGGGGGGGGGGGGGGGGGGGGGGGGGGGGGGGGGGGGGGGGGGGGGGGGGGGGGGGGGGGGGGGGGGGGGGGGGGGGGGGGGGGGGGGGGGGGGGGGGGGGGGGGGGGGGGGGGGGGGGGGGGGGGGGGGGGGGGGGGGGGGGGGGGGGGGGGGGGGGGGGGGGGGGGGGGGGGGGGGGGGGGGGGGGGGGGGGGGGGGGGGGGGGGGGGGGGGGGGGGGGGGGGGGGGGGGGGGGGGGGGGGGGGGGGGGGGGGGGGGGGGGGGGGGGGGGGGGGGGGGGGGGGGGGGGGGGGGGGGGGGGGGGGGGGGGGGGGGGGGGGGGGGGGGGGGGGGGGGGGGGGGGGGGGGGGGGGGGGGGGGGGGGGGGGGGGGGGGGGGGGGGGGGGGGGGGGGGGGGGGGGGGGGGGGGGGGGGGGGGGGGGGGGGGGGGGGGGGGGGGGGGGGGGGGGGGGGGGGGGGGGGGGGGGGGGGGGGGGGGGGGGGGGGGGGGGGGGGGGGGGGGGGGGGGGGGGGGGGGGGGGGGGGGGGGGGGGGGGGGGGGGGGGGGGGGGGGGGGGGGGGGGGGGGGGGGGGGGGGGGGGGGGGGGGGGGGGGGGGGGGGGGGGGGGGGGGGGGGGGGGGGGGGGGGGGGGGGGGGGGGGGGGGGGGGGGGGGGGGGGGGGGGGGGGGGGGGGGGGGGGGGGGGGGGGGGGGGGGGGGGGGGGGGGGGGGGGGGGGGGGGGGGGGGGGGGGGGGGGGGGGGGGGGGGGGGGGGGGGGGGGGGGGGGGGGGGGGGGGGGGGGGGGGGGGGGGGGAGCCACCTAAATTTTTAGTATTATTAGAGGTAAAGCTACTTCATGCATTCGAGTCTAGGACTTGGTTCAAACAACGAAGAAAGGGGGGAAAGTTGTAGCATGAATCTAGGACTTGATTCAAAGAGGATATAATATGGTGAAAGTAGTAGAGACCGGATACCCAACTGGTCTCTTGGTTGAAAAGGGAAATGATGGGAAAACGCAGTACAAACTGGATAAGGAACAGATCTATTATTGGTTGAAAAAAGGATAGAAAGTGGCGGCTGGTGGACAAGTCAACAGAGTATGTCCACGATTAGATTTGGTGCCCTCACATAGTAAAAGGTATCCAGGATTGGAATTGCTGCCCTCACATAGTAAAAGGTCTCCAGGATTAGATTTGCTGCCCTCACATAGTAACAGGTCTCCAGGATTAGATTTGATGCCCTCACATAGTAAAAGGTCTCCAGGATTAGATTTCCTGCCCTCACATAGTAAAAGGTCTCTAGGATTAGATTTGCTACCCTCACAGAGCATGAACAAACTCGGCATCACCACTTTATGCCTCCTTGTAGGGGGGGGGGGGGGGGGGGGGGGGGGGGGGGGGGGGGGGGTACCAACCTTTTGCTGTTGTTAATGTAAGGGCGCATGTAAAATGAAGCGATCATAGTGTTACCTTAAGGACATGTCTAACCAGTGTTATTGTTAATCTAATGCCTCCAGTGATATGATGCAATTAAACTGTGTTACAAATGGTACTCATGCTGTTTCCCCCAGTATGATAAGTAAGTTGCTCCTTTACGCTGCTGAGTGTCCTGGTGTCCCCACGGTCCCATGCCCTTAAACCAACTCTTTAGTTGCTGTTGATTTACTGTATCTGGTAAACAAGCAATGCCACCATTAACATAATCCCATATTTGATGAATGTCATTGTTGATCATAATGCTTCCGGTAACATGAAGCATTGCTGACATTTTAAAATTTCTACTGTCCTTACGTGATTGCCATGAACATAATTAAGATGCTTCTTTTCATTTCGTGTATGTTTTGTATATTCTTATTGACCAGTAACTGTTTACTTTCTATCTTTTTGTGCAGATAGGGATATCCATTTCACCTTGTTGCTATTGGGACCTTTTGGTGAACTGCACAAAACACTTTTTTTTTCGAATGAGTGTCTTGTGCAGTTCAACTAAAATGTCACGTGGGCAACATCTCTCAGGGGGGGGGGGGGGGGGGGGGGGGGGGGGGGGGGGGGGGGGGGGGGGGGGGGGGGGGGGGGGGGGGGGGGGGGGGGGGGGGGGGGGGGGGGGGGGGGGGGGGGGGGGGGGGGGGGGGGGGGGGGGGGGGGGGGGGGGGGGGGGGGGGGGGGGGGGGGGGGGGGGGGGGGGGGGGGGGGGGGGGGGGGGGGGGGGGGGGGGGGGGGGGGGGGGGGGGGGGGGGGGGGGGGGGGGGGGGGGGGGGGGGGGGGGGGGGGGGGGGGGGGGGGGGGGGGGGGGGGGGGGGGGGGGGGGGGGGGGGGGGGGGGGGGGGGGGGGGGGGGGGGGGGGGGGGGGGGGGGGGGGGGGGGGGGGGGGGGGGGGGGGGGGGGGGGGGGGGGGGGGGGGGGGGGGGGGGGGGGGGGGGGGGGGGGGGGGGGGGGGGGGGGGGGGGGGGGGGGGGGGGGGGGGGGGGGGGGGGGGGGGGGGGGGGGGGGGGGGGGGGGGGGGGGGGGGGGGGGGGGGGGGGGGGGGGGGGGGGGGGGGGGGGGGGGGGGGGGGGGGGGGGGGGGGGGGGGGGGGGGGGGGGGGGGGGGGGGGGGGGGGGGGGGGGGGGGGGGGGGGGGGGGGGGGGGGGGGGGGGGGGGGGGGGGGGGGGGGGGGGGGGGGGGGGGGGGGGGGGGGGGGGGGGGGGGGGGGGGGGGGGGGGGGGGGGGGGGGGGGGGGGGGGGGGGGGGGGGGGGGGGGGGGGGGGGGGGGGGGGGGGGGGGGGGGGGGGGGGGGGGGGGGGGGGGGGGGGGGGGGGGGGGGGGGGGGGGGGGGGGGGGGGGGGGGGGGGGGGGGGGGGGGGGGGGGGGGGGGGGGGGGGGGGGGGGGGGGGGGGGGGGGGGGGGGGGGGGGGGGGGGGGGGGGGGGGGGGGGGGGGGGGGGGGGGGGGGGGGGGGGGGGGGGGGGGGGGGGGGGGGGGGGGGGGGGGGGGGGGGGGGGGGGGGGGGGGGGGGGGGGGGGGGGGGGGGGGGGGGGGGGGGGGGGGGGGGGGGGGCACCAACGATCCGGACTCGGTGAAGCTCTGCCTCACCGAGTTCAAGCAGTACCTACAGGACGAGAAAGCACAAGGTCACAGGACTAGACCTTGTGCCCATCCATTCGTCTCCTGACAGGGACCAGCGGATCGCCGTCGCCCAGATATGCGTGCGGGACGAGGTTCTCGTCTACCACTACTGTAGGGCCATTAGAGCTTCTGGAGCATTCGGCTGTTTCATCGGCAGTGCCTACTGCACCTTCACAGTGGAAAGAAGGAACCCGCTCGTGAACCGACGTGTGGCCGGAATAGGTTTCTTAATGGAGGCATTTGAATGCGCCGAGGGTGCATGTTATGCCAGGCATGCAGTGGGCGAGGGAGGGGTAGTAACTGTTGTCGCATGTGCACACTCAGTTTACTGTTGAATCCAGTTCCCCAAGAGCTGAAAAATGAACTGATGCCACCGCCTACCCACTCGTTCACTTGAAGAGACTCCAATGGCGATCCGAGGGGTGAGCCTGCTGGATATGGACTTCAGCAAGGGGGGGGGGGGGGGGGGGGGGGGGGGGGGGGGGGGGGGGGGGGGGGGGGGGGGGGGGGGGGGGGGGCACCTTTATCATCTGAGTGTTTCATGCATTAGCCTATGTGTCATAATTATCTATTTTGTCCGAAATATTTCTATTAAGAACCCATTAACCTGTTTGCTTTTTTTAGTGGCTATTTGCTAATGTATGTAACTAGTTCACTTGTCCGTTTAAAAAAAACTAGTTCACTCGGCTGCCGTGCTTTGAATCTCTTTCCTCCCAACATATTCCCCTTCTCAGGTGGACCTAGCAGGTCTCATACACAGACATATGGGACCAACCACCTATCCATTTGTATTTCTTTATTTTGTTCAATCTTTCGCGTCTGGCCATCATAGCCTATGGCGTTGGCCAGACCATCCCTCTACTCCCACACATTGTCTGGTGGCGACAGCTCCACCGGCCCACCCTGCACCTGAACAAGTCAAACCTCGTACTCCCCTCCACCTGCGTCTTCCCCCGCTCCGGTTCATTCGGTCCGAGGTCTCGATGTCGTCCTCCGCCTTGGTGCTCTCGCCGCGGCTTCGCCGTCTGTCATTCCCAACATGGTCAGCAAAACAAGAGGAATCGGGAAACAACTGTTCGTCGAGAGGCTGACAGTCCCGGGCCCACCAGGTCCATGGCCTAGGTTTTGTTGTTTAACATGGGCAGCCCATGACATGTTTCAACATTTTTTGGATCCAGCAGGTATCAAGAGGCCTCTGGGCCTCCCAACCTAACTTGTCTATAACATCAGCAGCCCAAGTTATGTTTGTTTTTTCAAGACGATGCACAACTCAGTTCTATTTTTCTATAAGAATGCAAAACTGAACCTATGTTTTCTATAAGAATGCAAAACCGAACCTATATTTATATCTTATTTTATTACATATATATATATAATAGAAACAACATAAGGTTCCGCTAAATATGTCATTCGTCCAACCATTTTATAGACCTTCCCATTCCTTTATTTTTTGTTTTCATTAATCCTATATCTGAATTTTCTCCCACTTTCTTTTTCGATGTAAACTGAGTTTTCTCCCAGTATTTTTCCCTAGAACCAACTCAACTGTCCCACGTCTAGCCTAAAAAATAATAATACCCCACGTCCTTTTAACTCATCAAATTAAAATTATATTTTATTTCGTAAATTGAAAGTTCTTACAAAATAATAATAATTATTATTTATATATAACTTGGCAAGCTAACTCCTAGTGATTGCGTACATAAGCTTGCAAAGATTTTACTGACCAATGCAGTAATAGATGTGCAATCATGTGTTTATGTTTTTATAACATTTCTCCGTATAGCCCAACATGATATTTTCACCCAGCCCAGCAAGTCCACGGATTTCGAGAAAAATGCAAATGGGCTTTAAATTCTACCATATATATAAACAGGCTGCATAGATGCTGCATCATTGTTTCACCCAGCCCACCAAATGGACTAAAAAACAAATGGACTGGCTGACATGTGAGTCATCGGAAGAGGACTGTATGTGGAGAGCCTGACAGTTGGGACCCATGAGCTCCATGGTTGCACGCAAGGAAAGTTCCTCCTTATTAAGTTGTTTCCTCCCCCTGACAGCTGGGACCCACCGGCTGTATCTTCGCACGGAAGGAAGTGCCTCCTTGTTATGCAAAAAAACCATTCCTCCCGATGACAGCTGGGACCCGGCAGATTTGGTGGATGACTTGTGGGCCTACTAAGCAGACGTGTATGCAGGGCTTTGTCAACTTAATTAACAAATGATTCTAGCAGCTGGACCATTGGATGTTAATCCAATAGTCGTGCTCCTTCTTCAACCTCTGTTCTTGCTCCTATCTCCCGTGGGCGGTAGTGCTGTCGCGCACCCGAACCAGTCAAGTTTCCCACTCATCTCCATCTGCGACTCCACTGCCGCCTCTTCCCCATCTCCGGGTCATTCCAGTCTCGGGCCTCGCCGTCGTCCACCGGCCTTGGTGCGCTCGGCACGGTGTGGTCAACGTGGTCAACAACCGAGAGTCATCGGAAGATGACTGTACGTGAGAGGCTGACAGTGGGGACGCACCACGCCCATGGACGCATGCATGCGACTGCATCCATTTTACCCTAAAAAAATAATGTTTTCTCCCCCTGACTGCTGGGACCCACCAGCTACATCTTCGCACGCAAGGAAGTGCGTCCTTATTACGGGTAAAAAATATCCCCCCTGACAGCTGGGACCCAGTAGCTATATCTTCGCACTCAAGGAAGTGCGTCCTTATCCTCCCTGAGAGCTGGGACCCACCCGGTCAAAGCGTACATACCGTTGTGTGTCTTGTCAGAACATGTACGTACATACTGGTCGATCGGTCTCTCTGCAAGTATGAATCGTGGCCGAGTAAGTAGTGGCACATGTCATAGTAGAGCCCCCCATGTAGCAGTTCAGGCTATCCCGTCTAAACCGTGTACACGTACATACAGCCACACGCCAAAAAATACGGCCACGTACGTACATACGGGCGGGGTCTCGAACGCCTACTCGCGCATACGTATGGCCAGGGCTCATGTACATGGCTGGGTCGGAACGGAGAAACTACGTCGTCGTCGTGTTCATGGGGAGGCAACGGAATGTGTCGTGTTCATCGGGAGGCAAAAGAACGCATGCTGTTCATTGGGAGCCAAGCGGCTTGGACGGAACAGCCGATGGAAACGAGGCCTGGCGTACCGCATAGCGGAGGAAATGGCCTTGTGTTCGACCGGCCATGGTCGAAATGGGATCCTGTTCATCAAGAGGGGTCTGGCGTACCACAAAACGGAGGAAACGGACCTCCTACGATCGAAACGGGGTCATGTTGATCGGGAGGGGTGTGGCGTACCGCAAAACAGAGTTAACGAACTTGTGTTGGAGCGCTATGGTCAAAACGGGGGTCCTGTTCATCGGGAGGGGTGTGGCGTACCGCAAAACTGGACTCCACGGGATACTGTTCATCCACCGTCGACCTCGTCCATCCTCCACCTGCGACTGTTCATCCACGGGCTCCTGTTCATCTAGCCTCCACCGCGCTCCTCCACCGGCTACTGTTCAACCAGCCCTCTCCACGGGGTCCTGTTCAACCACACCTCCATGGGCTACTGTTCATCCAGCCCTCCACCGGCTACTGTTCAACCATCCCTCCAGCAGCTACTGTTCAACCTTCCCTCCATGGGGTCCTGTTCATCCAGCCCTCCACGGGGTCCTGTTCATCCACCCCCAACCGGCTCGATCGACCGGGGTCCTGTTCATCTAGCGGCAACACCACGGGGTCCTGTTCATCCAACCCGGGGGGGGGGGGGGGGGGGGGGGGGGGGGGGGGGGGGGGGGGGGGGGGGGGGGGGGGGGGGGGGGGGGGGTCAGTTAGCAGCAGTAGCGAAGGAATCGCTCGATCGGGTTCAGTTAACAGCCATCGATCGATCGCTCGGGTTCAGTAACGCGTAGCCTGTAGTGCAATCGCTCAGGTTCAGTAGGGGAACGCCTCGCTCGGGTTCAGTTAGATGCCAACGCCTCGCACCCACGGGCGTATGTGTACGAGAGAAACGCGCATCGCTCGGCCTCCGACCACCCACCGTAACCGGGAACTCCCCGATATTTTCCTCGCCCTCGCTTCTACCATGGTTTTTTTCGTCATGGACGGCCCAAAGAATGCCATGCAGCTGCGTCTCCGGCCCGCCCAGGATGAAAAGCCCATTTTCTGTCATGATTTTTTTCATAGAAGTAGGAGCCCACCACATCTATGATGATACCGGGTTTTGTCACAATTATCGTCATAGAAGTGTCATAAGTATGTCAGAAAAAAAATTCGTTCGGCCCAAAATGTCACGGATATGTCTTTTTTTGTAGTGCAACGGAGGCTCCCAAGCAACACCTAACCAATCTAGGAGACATAACTCTTCAAAAGGTAAAAGATGGTGTGTAGATAATGAGCTCCTTGCTCTTGTGCTTCAAATGATAGTCTCACCAACACGCAACTCTCTTACAGATTTGGCTATGGTCGAAGAGGGATTTGAGTGGAAAGCAACTTGGGGAAGGCTAGAAATCAAGGTTCAAATGGTTGGAATGGAATGTCTTGATCTCAACACATGAGTAGGTGCTTCTCTCTTAGAAAATGGATGGTGGAAGTGTAGGCATGTTCTGATGGCTCTCTCACAAATGGAGAAGGGGTGGAGGGGTATATATAGCCTCCACACAAAATCCAACCATTACACGCTTTTGACCTATGTCAGTGGCGCCGATTAGAAAACTCAGTGGGACTGATTTGTTCAATAATATGAACATTAGGAATCTTGGTGGGACCAACTGGCGTCGATTGCATCAACTCAGTGGGACCGAAGTGAAGCAACAAGCAACAGAGAATCTGTCAAGCCAACTCGGTGAGACCGATTTCATAAACTCGGTGAGACCGAAGCAAACGCAATAGATCACAGAGGCTAGAAAGGCCATCTCGATGGGACTGAGATACGTATTGGTGTGACCAAATCGTTAATGTTTCTGGCAATGTCTATGTCAAATGAACTCGGTGGCTCCAGATAGAAAGAATCGGTGGGGCCGAGTTGGAGTTTAGGGTTTGGACACATTTGGATGGAGAAAGTGGCTGAGGGTTTTGGAGCAATATCACTAAGAACTTGATAAAGTAGACCATTAAGCAACACCTCATCCCCTTCTAATAATATTGGCTTTCCTATGGACTCAGTGTGATCTTGGATCACTTAAATAGAAATGGAAGAGTCCTGAGGTTTTGCCAATCTTTGTCCTTATCATTTTAAAGGGGTTCCACATCCTCTTGTCGTTGCACTCCACTTTTGAACTCATCTGAAATATACTAGATAAAACTATTAGTCCAATAAAAGATATGTTGACATTAATTACCAAAATCACCCAGGGAGCACTTGTGCTTTCAGTATGAAAGCTCAAAAGAAAACTAAGTGGGTGTGCATCCAACTTGCTTGCTCATGAAGACCTCGGGCATTTGAGGAAGCCCATCATTGGAATATACAAGCCAAGTTCTATAATAAAAAAATCCCACTAGTAATATATGAAAGTGACAAAATAGGATACTCTCTATCATGAAGAACATGGTGCTAATTTGAAGCACAAGTGTGGAAAAGGATAGTAACATTGTCCCTTCTCCCTTTTACTCTCATTTTTTTTCTTTTTTCCTTTTTTCTCCTTTTTTATTGGGCACTTTGGCATCTTTTTTCTTGGGCTCATTTGGCCTCTCTTTTTTCGTCCGGAGTCTCGTCCCGACTTGTGAGGGAATCATAGTCTCCATCATCCTTTCATCACATGGGGCAATGCTCTAATAATGATAATCATCACACTTTTATTTACTTACAACTCAAGAATTACAACTCAATACAAGAACAAAAAATGAATATATGAATGCTCCGGCGGTGTACCGGGTGCAATGATCTAGCGTGACATGTATAAAAAATATGAATGGTGGCAAAGCCACAAATACTATGTCAACTATGTGATCATGCAAAGCAATATGACAATGATGATATGTGTCATAATAAAACAGAACGGTGGAAGTTGCATCGCAATATATCTCGGAATGGCTATGGAAATGCCATAATAGGTAGGTATGGTGGCTGTTTTGAGGAAGATATAAGGAGTCTTACGTGTGATAGAGCGTATCATATCACGGGGTTTGGATGCACCGGCAAAGATTGCACCACAACTCGAGGTGTGATGGTGCAATGCATGGTACCGAAGAGGCTAGCAAAACGCGGAAAGGTAAGAGTGTGTATAATCCATGGACTCACATTAGTCATAAAGAACTCACATACTTATTGCAAGAATTTATTAGCCCTCAAAGAAAAGTACTACTACGCATGCCCCTAGGGAGACAGATTGGTAGGAAAAGACCATTGCTCGTCCCCGACCGCCACTCATAAGGAAGACAATCAACAATAAATCATGCTCCGATTTCATAGCGTAACGAGAGACCATACGTGCATGCTTCAGGAATCACAAACCTTAATAAAAATATTCTTACTAAACCACTATTACGCACTAGCATGACTCTAATATCACCATCTTTATATCTCAAAACAAATGCAAAGAATCAAACTTATCACATCTTCAATGAACTTCATGAAAGTTTTTATTATATCCCTCTTGAATATCCATCATATTAGGAGTAATTTCATAACCCAAGAAAATTGCCGTAATATTTATAAGACTTCCAAAATAATATAAGTGAAGCATGAGAGTTCATCAATATCTTTAAAATATAGCCACCGTCGTGCTCTAAAAGATATAAGTGAAGCACTAGAGCAACTTCCCATCTCAAAACATATAAGTGAAGCTCAAAGAGTATTCTAATAAATTCACGATTAATGTGTGTCCCTCTCAAAAAGTTGTGTCCAGCAAGGATGATTGTGGTAAACTAAAAAGAAAATAAAGCAAAGACTAGTATAATACATGACGCTCCAAGCAAAACACATATCATGTAGTGAATAAAAACATAGCCTCAAGTAATTTACCGATGGATTGTAGAAAAAAGAGAGGATGCCATCCGGGGCATCCCCAAGATTAAATGCTTGGTTTTCCTTCAGTATTACCTTGGGTGCCATGGGCATCCCCAAGCTTAGGCTCTTGCCACTTCACTCAAAACTTGAAAACATCACAACACAAAACTAAGCAGAAAACTCGTGAGATCCATTAGTATAATAAAGCAAATCACCACTTTAGGTACTGTTCGAAACTCATTCAAATTTTATATTTGCATTATATATACTGTATTCTAACTTCACCCTGGCTCATACCCCCCCAATACAAACCATAGATTCCTCAAAACAAGCGAACAACACAATGAAAATAGAATGTGTCAAAAACTGAACAGTCTGTACTAATCTGGATTTTAGCCAAACTTCTGTAACTCGAAAAATTCTGAAAAATTAGGACAACGTAGGAAATTTGTATATCAATCTTCTGGAAAAAAATCAGAATTTTACACGCTCCATTAAATCTTAACAATTCTTCTAATAAATGCAAAAGTTTCTGTTTTTTCACAGAATCAAATCAACAATCTTCCAAATCATCACCTAGGTCCTACTTGGCACAAACACTAATTAAAACATCAGAACACCATCATAACAGAAGTATAATTTTATATTTATTCAAAAACAGAAAATAAAAATATTGCGTTGTCTTCCAATAAGCAATTTTCTTTATAGCCATTAAGCTAGGCTTTTGAGATTTTGATGATGCTCACATAAAAGATAGTAATTGAAGCACAAAGAGAGCATCATAAAACTTGTGACAAATAAATTTAAGTCTAACATGCTCCCTATGCATAGGCATTTTATAAGCAAACAAATTATCAAGGGAACCAAAAACTAGCTTATGCAAGGGAGAAGAATAAAACACTGACAATCTCAACATGACGAGAGGTATTTTAGTAACATGAAAATTTCTACAACCATATTTTCCTCTCTAATAATAATTACATCTAAGATCATAATCAAATTCAACAATATAGCTATCATATAAAATTTTCTCTTCATGATCTACATGCATAAAAGTTTTATAATTTTCTAAGATAGTGGGATTAACATCAACTAAAGGCATGACCTCTCCAAACCCACTTTTATCAAAAAATTAAAAAGATTGAACACTCTCCAATTGTGTGGGATTATTTTTACTTAAAGTTGACGCTCTTCCAACCCCACTTTCAATATTATCGCAAACATATTCATCATGAAGTTTAAATAAATTTTCAAGATCATAAGAATCATTATGACCCCAATCATGATCATTGCAACAAGTAGTAGACACAACAAAATTATCATCCCCAAGATTGTAGCTTTGCACAGCATTAACATAATTGACATTAGTAGAATTTATAATAGCATCATTGCAATCATGCTGTTCATTCAAGGAGCTATCAAGTATGGGAGTAATAGCAATAATTTCATTTTTAACATAAGGAACTATACCAAGCTCATCTTCATAAGCACAATTAATATTGGCATCATGGCCACAAGCATAGCAAGCGCCAAATTCCTCACAAGGGGATATTTCAAGCTAATCAACGAGACCATAATTATCTATGGATTCCTGCATATCTTTATTCTCTTCCAAAGCAACGGACATTCTCCCAATAAATTCACTAACATAGGCATTAGAACCATAGTTTTCATGGCAGTATTTAAGTATGTCAAAATTTGCAGATTTGTAAAGCGTAATATCATACTTTTAAACCAAAGAAGCAACTTCATAAGCACCCTTAAAAGCAAAAAATTCTTTGGTTTGTTCGATATCATAGTAACTATAAACTTCCTTGGCATAAGAAGATAAGATTTCATTATCGTTAAACTCACATAGATAGGGAAGGTGTTTTTTAGGGTTCTTAGAGCAACAAGTAAAATCATAAATTTCACATAGATTCCAAGCATAGCATAGCAAACAATTTATCCGATTCCATAAGAGTCTCCCCTTTTGAGGTAAATGGTGACACACAAAATGAGCATGCTCATCTAATGATTTTCCTTCAACTAAACTAGTTGGGGTTTCAGCACGAGCACAAATTGATCAAAGATGATCCAAGTAGAAAACTCTAAGTGGATCCATAGTTATCTTTATTTTTCTTGTTTCTTTTCTATTTTTGAGTCATGAAGACAAAACAAGCAAGCGAACAAACAAGCAAACAAGAAAAAGCAAACGGAAAGAAGGCAAATATTTTTGCATTTTTTGAAAAAAATTAGAAGTGGGGGATAGGAAAACGATAGGCAAATGGCAAATAAAGTAAATGCAAGAGATGAGAGTTTATGATAGGTACTTGGTAGGCTTGATGTAGATCCTCCCCGGCAACGGTGCCAGAAATACTTCCTGCTACTTCTTGAGCTTGCATTGGTTTTTCCCTTGAAGAGGAAAGGATGATGCAGCAAAGTAGAGATAAGTATTTCCCCCAGTTAAGAACCAAGGTATCAATCCAGTAGGAGGAACACACAAGTCTCCAATAATTACACTTGCACCAAAAAACAATACTTGCACCCAACGCGATAAAGGGGTGGTCAATCCCTTCACGGTTACTTGCAAGGATGAGATCTGATAGTGATGTATATAAAAGATAAGTAAAAGTGCAAAATAAAATAAAAGTAAATAAATTACAGCAAGGTATTTTTGTGTTTTTGATTTTGTAGATCTGAAAATAATATGACAAAAGATAGACCCGGGGGCCATAGTTTTCACAAGAGGCTTCTCTCTGGAAAAAAAGCATACGGTGGGTACACAAATTACTGTTGACCAATTGATAGAAAAGCGCATAGTTATGACGATATCTAAGGCAATGATCATGTATATAGGCATCACATCCGAGACAAGTAGACCAACTCCAGCCTGCATCGACTACTATTACTCCACACATCGACCACTATACAGCATCATCTAGTGTATTAAGTTAACAAGAACGTAGTAACGCCTTAAACAAGATAACATGATGTAGAGGGATAGATCCAATCAATATGAACAAACCCATCTTTTTTCCTTAATCGCACCAATACAAATACATGTCATGTCCCTTTCTGTCACTGGGATTGAGCACCACAAGATTGAACCCATTACAAAGCACCTCTCCCATTGCAAGAAAAAACAATATAGTTGGCCAAACCAAATCAATAGATCGGAGAGAAATACGAAGCTATATAAATCATGCATAAAATAGTTCAGAGAAGACTCAAATAATATTCATACATAACCTGATCATAAACCCACAATTCATCGGATCTCAACAAACGCACCACAAAAGAAGATTACATCGAATAGATCTCCAAAACATCGAGGAGAACATTGTATTGAAGATCAAAGAGAGAGAAGAAGCCATTTAGATACTAGCTATGGACCCGTAGGTCTATGGTAAACTACTCACACATCATCGGTAGGGCAGCAAGGTTTATGTAGAAGCCCTCCGTGATCGAATCCCCTCCGGCAGAGTACCGAAAAAGGTCCCCAGATGGGATCTCACAAAGACGGAAACTTGTGGCGGCGGAAAAGTATTTTTGGTGTGCCCTCTGGTCTTTGGGGAAAAATTAGGGTTAGAAGTACCACAGGGGCCCACAAGCTTGGGGGTGCCCCCCACCCCCCGGCGTGCCACCTGAGCTTGTGGCCATCCCGTGCCTCTTCTGGACTCCTCCGAAGCTTGTAAGGTGTCTTGTGGTCCAAGAAAAATCTTCAAAAAGTTTCATTCCATTTGGACTCCATTTGGTATTGATTTTCTGTAAAGACAAAATAAGGGGAAAAACAGCAACTATCACTGGGCACTAGGTTAATAAGTTAGTCCCAAACAATGATATACAATATATAGCATAATACTAATAGCATGGAACAATCAAAAATTATAGATACGTTGGAGACGTATCATGGTTTTGATGATATATATATAATAAAATGTAGAATGATTTATCGATATTCGTAATCGAATACAAAATGGATTTGAATTTAGTTGCCAGGGCCTAGGGTAAACGTGAATGCTAATTCTCCCAAATTTTGAACGAAGCGGCAAATCACCCACTCTCTTTTGTCGGCTGCCCGAAGCCAGTGTTTCGAGATGGGAATTACTATCTACCTTGACACTTTACATGCTATCGGCCCGATTTCCACTTCTCTCAATAGGGGTAGGTTAGTAACTTCACTCAGATGTGACATGACTACCTCTCACCCCATTCAGACACGGTGGGCGGCAAACATGGGTGGCAAACACACATTTGATTCAAACTCGTCTGAAAGACCTCTCTCTCTCCCTCCATTTTCCCATTCATACACATCGATGGCAAAACAAACTCTCCTCGGTTGAAATCGATGTAGGCAAATATTTTAAATAGGGGCAGGTGTGTAACTTCACTCAGACGTGACACAACCACCCTACATGTCAGCCCCGTTCATACATCGTGGGCGCCAACTGTGGGCGACAAACACCCTTTCCTCACCTGAAATCGCTCTCAGAAATATTGGGGAGATGCGAGATTACCGTCCTATCCCCAACCGATGAGATGTCCAGAATTTAAAATGGGGGATAAGTCCGTAAGTATCCCACATATCAGACAAGCTCGTCCCAAAGTTTGAGATCCCCTCCCTCCCCCCTCCCCCTCTAGTTCCCCATTCATACACCATCGGCGCCAAAACACCCTCCCACATCAGCCACCCTCCTCCATCTGCCACCCCATCCTCCAACTTTCCAGAGCCGCTACCCCTACCCAATCGTCCACTACAAGAGATGGACGTCCCTCATCCACGGCACCGGACCATGATACTTTCATCGCGTCCTCTTGCTTCATCGGCGTTGTTGTCCACCTTGCCATGGCCGCTCCTACAACCTCCTCGTCCATGGCAACAGGACTTATCCCCCGATGCCACCATCTGCCGTCTCAAGTCTTCTTCCGTGCCACCGACAGCCATCGCACCCGCAACACGCTCAACGTATCAGCAGGGGCCTACACGGCATAACAACAGAGGTGGTACTCTTTCATATCTGCTTAAGTTATTGATCTCACTTGGAAAACAGATCATCACTTGTTTACTATACTTTCCTTGTCCATCCAAATCGTAGTGGCTAGTTGAAAACAAACATTGGTCGCGAAGTAGCCTTTGTCCGGTTTGCACCTTCAGATCCGCCATGGCACGATCACTATACTTATAATGCTTATGGTTTTCCCCCTTTATATTCACTACCATCATCCTAGGTGTGTCGTGTCATGCTAGCACTACTCCTCAAGACATCAACCCATCAAGCGAAACAACATGCCACTCATAATTCCAAAGCTTAGTTGTTGAATACGAATCAGATATGATGCTGATATTACTAAAACAGAGAACGTTTAATTGGTCAGCTAATATTCCTATATTAATTTCAAAAAGCATGTGCTCCACATATAGAGAGACAACAGGGATTTGCATTTCTTTATATGCACTGGTTCATCATGGGTGGGTAACACACATTGTATTATCTAAAATCTGCTTGCTCTTCATTATCATGTTCCTCTTCTATTCTCCTTAATCGGTATAGTACTTCCTCCGTTCCTAAACTGCCTTGCGTGCTTGCGTGTGTGGCGGTGGCATGCGTTTGTACCTGGTGTTGTTCATCGTTACTTTATTTATAAAGCGGCGTGAAACCCTTTTTCGGTAAAACATAAGTCTTTTTAGATATTCCACTAAGAACTACATACGGATGTATATAGACATATTTTAGAATGTGCATTCACTCATTTTGCTCTGTATGTAGTCCGCATTCAAATCTCTAAAAGACTTTTATTTAGGAACGGAGGGAGTAGTACAGTATGTTCCTTGTCGGGAAGTGGAGCAAGGACATTTGCAGTCGACAAGTCTATTGGATCTCTTCAAATGGATGCTTTCAACTATTCTAGATGGTCTGCCATAATATCCGAGAAATGCTGACAGCTATGTCGCCTTTGAGAGTCTAGACTGATAGTAACAGTAGTGTGCCTTCAGTTGAATAGAGTTGCCCTATAGGGGCCGAAGCCTTTCTAGTCATACCGGCAATACAAGCTCATATGTTCCAGCTAGTTCCACTTTCCTAATTTTACTCGTGATGCTTAGGGTTTTCCCCTTTTATCTACACTACTATGATATGCGTAGGTGCTTTTTGTCGTACTAGCAGTACTCCACCATTCAAGCTAAACAACACACCACTCACAATTCCAATGCTTAGTTGTTCAAATATGAATGTGATATGAAACTGATATTAGTTAACGGACACATTCACTTGAGTTTCCAAATGCATGTCGCGACATATAGAGAGACAGCAGGAATTGCATTTCTTTGTCACTTGTTGACTGTACTTTCTTGTCCATACCAAATCTTAGTTGTTATTTCCAAGCAAACATCGGTTGCTAAGTACCCTTTACGCGGTTTGCAACTTCAGATCTGCCATGCCACTACCATGGTCAACACTATACTCATCATGCTTACGATTTCCCCCTTTTATGATCACCATGATTAGCCTACATGATTTGTGTCATAATAGCACTACTCCACCCATCAAGCTAAACAAGCTTAGGTGTACAAATTCGAATCTGATATGATGTTGATATTAGTAAAACAGAGACATGTTTAATCGGTCAGCTAAATGTTCCTACTTTCATTTCAAAAGGCATGTGAGCCACATATGGAGAGACCAGAAGGAATAGTATTTCTCTGTGCGCTCTAGGACATCATGGGCGGGCAACAGACATTTTATAGAAAGGCTTGTAATATCTTCAATTTTCTTGCTCTTCTACTCTTCTTTAACATGATCCTCTTCTCTTCTTATTTAATAAGTATAGTATGTTTCTTGTTGGGAAGAGTAGCAGAGACACTTGCGATCGATAGGTCAGTTTGAGTTGTTCTTCCTTAGTATATTTTGAATCTGTCAGGTCAGGTCGAGTTGTTCTTCCTTAGTATATGTTGAAGTTGTGGTCTGCGAAGTATCATTACTTTTGGAGCTCTCATATTTTTAGTAGTAGGCCACATTATATTAATGCACACATCAAATTACAGCACACATGGCATCTCTCAGAAGAATTGCAGAGATAGCACATAGGGGTTTACAGGGAGGCACTCACTGGTACACGTCGGTGCTATACAAACGGTTTTTAACCCCTTTCCGCGACGGCGTTTGGAACCGTCGCCAAGTGAGTGTGGGCGATAGGGGGGTCCTTCCCACACAACCCAGAAACCGTCGGGGATATGCCCTCTTGGCACACGCGCTCGGCAAAATGAGGTCATGTGCGACCGGCGAGCGCTCAAATACAGTTATACGTATAGTAGTGCTAAAAAATACAATTATACATGCGAAATTGTTTCCGGTCGCAAGTACATCCCACACAGTCAGTCCCCGCTAAACGTTTCCGTTCGTATGTACATCCCACACAGTCGCTCCAAGGAAAATGTTTTCGTTCGCAGGTACATCACACACAATTTTCCCTGTTAAATCGTTTGTGATAGCATTGCCATTGCACACGATATTAACAATTTTATCGTTTGCGTTATTGAATGCATCACACACGGTGCATAGAAGAAACTATGAGGCAAAGGCTGTCCATCACACACAGTTTTTATGTGGTAAATGTTTGCGCAAGGTGGCCTAACGCAAACAGTTTTCAAGAGGATGTCGTGTGTGCAGTGGAGATTGATCGCACACGTAGTGGATCCTAGAAATGTGTTTGATCTCCATGTCTATCACAGACGTTTTGCTTTCGCAAACTGTGTGCAGTGTAATCCGTAATTAATCCCTAATTTAAAAATCACATGTTTTGAATTTGAAAGTAGGCAATCACTTATTTCATATCCAACCATTTTTATTACAAATATAGGTTCAACCACAAATGCATAATTCGATGCACAGGTGCATATACTGAAGAACCACAGAAGCACCAAGTAAAGAATGATGAACCACAGTTGTACTAAAGACTGTAAAGAGAGAGGCGACATACATTCTGGTTGCTGGAGAAGGTGAAGCAGAATGCCCATATTGTGCCCTCCTCCATGCGTAATGCGCGCACGACTCTAGGCCAACCCCTTGTGATGGCTACCCGTCCATCCTTCACTGTCTTCATTACGACTTCTCGATGCTCATTGTAGTTTGGATGAAATACTTTGACCTTCATTGCGTGTCCACCAATCATGTATTTTGCGAGGTAATCTTGAGTGAACTGCTTCGGGAACCACTACGAATGAAAAAGATTCAGACATTGTTGTCTAACAACTCATTATGGGCAGTAAAAAGAGAAGGCTGCAGAGTTTGTAGTTACCATCCTACAGCTCACTGTTGTGTTGGATAGAACATAAACAAATAATTTGCTTGCCACCATTCGTATCTTTTTGCTAATAATCCTTATTAGTTTCCTCACTTGATGCGTGTTCATGAATATCTCATTGCCCCATACACAAAAAGGGTCGATGCGTGGATCCTTGCCAAGGGCATATGGACCTAAGAGCAACAAGTCAATATTAGAAGCTAAGAAGTGTCCAGGCCTGGATCTATATGCACTACATTATGGAAGGATGGGGGGGGGGTACAAGCCGAGGGATGAAGCTAACCTCGGCGGAAAATGATGGCCACTCCTGTTGTTGTCCTGCATAAGTAGTGGAAAGGCATGATAAGTACAGCGACCTTAACATCAAACAAATATAGCAAAGGTAAACAACATCATCTCCAAATGATAGCTTGAATGTGTTGGTTTCAGCATGTTGTTAAAGCAGATATAAAATGGAAGGCAATGTTACCGACAGCAGGCTTAGCAGCCATCAAATATTGCAATTCAAACTGGTATTGTGGGGGGGGGGGGGGGGGGGGGGGGGGGGGGGGGGGGGGGGGGGGGGGGGGGGGGGGGGGGGGGGGGGGGGGGGGGGGGGGGGGGGGGGGGGGGGGGGGGGGGGGGGGGGGGGGGGGGGGGGGGGGGGGGGGGGGGGGGGGGGGGGGGGGGGGGGGGGGGGGGGGGGGGGGGGGGGGGGGGGGGGGGGGGGGGGGGGGGGGGGGGGGGGGGGGGGGGGGGGGGGGGGGGGGGGGGGGGGGGGGGGGGGGGGGGGGGGGGGGGGGGGGGGGGGGGGGGGGGGGGGGGGGGGGGGGGGGGGGGGGGGGGGGGGGGGGGGGGGGGGGGGGGGGGGGGGGGGGGGGGGGGGGGGGGGGGGGGGGGGGGGGGGGGGGGGGGGGGGGGGGGGGGGGGGGGGGGGGGGGGGGGGGGGGGGGGGGGGGGGGGGGGGGGGGGGGGGGGGGGGGGGGGGGGGGGGGGGGGGGGGGGGGGGGGGGGGGGGGGGGGGGGGGGGGGGGGGGGGGGGGGGGGGGGGGGGGGGGGGGGGGGGGGGGGGGGGGGGGGGGGGGGGGGGGGGGGGGGGGGGGGTGAGGCGTCGCCGCGCTGTCCAGGCGACGCAGACGAGTAGGGAGATGCGTGGCGAGCTCGGCGCGCATGCACCGCCCCCTCCTCTGCCTACTGGCAGAGGTGGGTGATGACTGGCAAGGGCCAGGTGGGCCGGCCCAGTGCAGGTAAGTGGCCTCTGGCCTTTTCTCTCTCTCTCTTTTTATTTGTTTCAGTTTTCTATTTTCTGTAAATGTTTTGGCTTTATTTCAAATGCCAGAGCACTCTCAAAAATCCTGAAAATATTTGTGGGCACTATTTGGATTATTTCCAACAGCCCTCATTTAAATTCAAGATTATTTGGGCATTTGGAATTACTTATAGCACTTAAATGCCCAAATGCAAATTACTTATGATTTAATTCAGTGATCCAAGATGTCCTAGAAAAATGTGAACCATTTTTTGGCAGAGGTTCTAGACCAAGACAAAAATGATGAACATTTTGAAGGGCATTTCAGGTTCATTGAAAATTATTTTAGTAAACCCTAGTTGAGTTAGGGGGGGGGGGGGGGGGGGGGGGGGGGGGGGGGGGGGGGGGGGGGGGGGGGGGGGGGGGGGGGGGGGGGGGGGGGGGGGGGGGGGGGGGGGGGGGGGGGGGGGGGGGGGGGGGGGGGGGGGGGGGGGGGGGGGGGGGGGGGGGGGGGGGGGGGGGGGGGGGGGGGGGGGGGGGGGGGGGGGGGGGGGGGGGGGGGGGGGGGGGGGGGGGGGGGGGGGGGGGGGGGGGGGGGGGGGGGGGGGGGGGGGGGGGGGGGGGGGGGGGGGGGGGGGGGGGGGGGGGGGTATCGTAGCCTTTTCAATAAGTAAGAGTGTCGAACCCAACAAGGAGCAGAAGGAAATGATAAGCGGTTTCCAGCAAGGTATTCTCTGCAAGCACCAAAATTATCGGTAACAGATAGTTGTGTGATAACATAAATTGTAACGAGCAACAAGTAATGAAAGTAAATAAGGTGAAGCAAGATGTCCCAATCCTTTTTGTATCAAAGGACAAGCCTGGACAAACTCTTATATGAAGGAAAGTGCTCCCGAGGACACATGGGAATTATCGTCAAGCTAGTTTTCATCACGCTCATATGATTCGCGTTCGGTACTTCGGTAATTTGATATGTGGGTGGACCGGTGCTTGGGTATTGTCCTTACTTGGACAAGCATCCCACTTATGATTAACCCCTATTGCAAGCATCTGCAACTAAAACATAAGTATTAAAGTAAACCTAACTGAGGGAGTCCTGGATTAGGGTGTCTCTGGACAGCCGGACTGGTGGAGTATGAGAATACGAGATTGAAGACTTCGTCTCGTTTCCGGATGGGACTCTACTTGCCGTGGACGGCAAGCTAGGCAATATGGACATGTATATCTCCACCTTTTTAACCGACCTTGTGTAACCCTAGCCCCCTCCGGTGTCTATATAAACAAGAGGGTTTTAGTCCGTAGGACAAGATACAATCATACCATAGGCTAGCTTCTAGGGTTTAGCCTCTCCGATCTCGTGGTAGATCAACTCTTGTAATACTCATATCATCAAGAACAATCAAGCAGGACGTAGGGTATTGCCTCCATCAAGAGGGCCCGAACCTGGGTAAACATCGTGTCCCCTGCCTCCTGTTACCATCGGCCTTAGACGCATAGTTCGGGACCCCCTACCCGGGGGGGGGGGGGGGGGGGGGGGGGGGGGGGGGGGGGGGGGGGGGGGGGGGGGGGGGGGGGGGGGGGGGGGGGGGGGGGGGGGGGGGGGGGGGGGGGGGGGGGGGGGGGGGGGGGGGGGGGGGGGGGGGGGGGGGGGGGGGGGGGGGGGGGGGGGGGGGGGGGGGGGGGGGGGGGGGGGGGGGGGGGGGGGGGGGGGGGGGGGGGGGGGGGGGGGGGGGGGGGGGGGGGGGGGGGGGGGGGGGGGGGGGGGGGGGGGGGGGGGGGGGGGGGGGGGGGGGGGGGGGGGGGGGGGGGGGGGGGGGGGGGGGGGGGGGGGGGGGGGGGGGGGGGGGGGGGGGGGGGGGGGGGGGGGGGGGGGGGGGGGGGGGGGGGGGGGGGGGGGGGGGGGGGGGGGGGGGGGGGGGGGGGGGGGGGGGGGGGGGGGGGGGGGGGGGGGGGGGGGGGGGGGGGGGGGGGGGGGGGGGGGGGGGGGGGGGGGGGGGGGGGGGGGGGGGGGGGGGGGGGGGGGGGGGGGGGGGGGGGGGGGGGGGGGGGGGGGGGGGGGGGGGGGGGGGGGGGGGGGGGGGGGGGGGGGGGGGGGGGGGGGGGGGGGGGGGGGGGGGGGGGGGGGGGGGGGGGGGGGGGGGGGGGGGGGGGGGGGGGGGGGGGGGGGGGGGGGGGGGGGGGGGGGGGGGGGGGGGGGGGGGGGGGGGGGGGGGGGGAACAAGGTCAAGGACTGTCGCGAGGAAGATGTAATTTCATTCTTTTGCAACAATTGCACGGACAAGGGAGTCCTCAACGCCATAAGTCGTCGTGACGTTTCACACTTCGCTGACTTGGCGGCCATAGTGCGGAAATATTGTGCGATGGAAAGTGCTTGGAAAACCCAAACGCAATTTTGGGATAATCCGGCTCTGACAAAACCCCTAGTCCGAACTAAAAGGGTGCACTCTCATAAGTCGTCTGACTCAATTACAAAGAAGCAAAAGCCCACTACAGGGCATGGAACCATATTGGAGGGATGGCTCAACGGGCCCTGCAAAATCCATAGTACAGCGGATACCATATCAACACACAACCTTAGAGCATGTTGGATACTCCAGCAGGTGGCCAAAAGTGGTGAGGATCTTCTCACAAAAAATACCTCAGAGCAACTTCCCACGGATAACAACACAGTATTAATGGTCTTCGAGACCTTCCCCTCAAATAATAGTCGTAAGCGAGCACTCCGCGGCCTTGCCGACGTCTGCCACATGGTAGCAATAAATCCACGGAGCGACACGGCTATCTCCTTCAATGCCACCGACGAACCTAAATTCCGAACAGCCCAAACACCAGCCGATTTGATCCTCAGTCCAATTGTCGACAATTTTCGGCTCACTAAGGTGCTCATGGACGGCGGCAGCGGATTAAACCTCATTCATGAGGAAACTCTCCACAAAATGGAAATAGAGAGCAACCGTATTGAACAAAGCAGTACGACCTTCCGAGGAATCATCCCTAGTTGGGAGGTTCGTTGCACTGGGAAAATCACACTTGATGTGGTATTCGGCACTCCGGGGATTACAGGTCCGAAGAAATTACATTCCAAGTGGCCCCGTTTAGTAGCGGATACCACGCCCTTCTAGGGCGGGAGGCATTCACGATTTTTCGAGCCATACCCCATTACGGGTACATGAAGCTCAAAATGCCCGGACCCAAGGGAATTATCACTCTAGCTAGTGATTCGGACATAGCACTCCGCGCTGAGAACAAAACAGCCGCACTAGCCCTTCAGCATCTGCTCAAAATTCGCCGAGCAGATGGATCCAATGGAGCTCTCCTCTTTGAACGAGCTCTTGGATCGCATTGCCGGTCTGGGAGTCACTACAGACTATGATCAGATCAGTCTTAAACCCGACCAAAGGGAGATTAACTCTCCGCCGGTCACCCATCAGATAGTGGTGGTGGGGGGGGGGGGGGGGGGGGGGGGGGGGGGGGGGGGGGGGGGGGGGGGGGGGCTCTCCGAACAGGATACGCGCTCGCGGGAGGACGCCGCCCTAACCCTGAATCCAGAATCAGGTCGCAAACCAAACCCGCAGGGCAACATCCCAGAGCCCGAACTTCCAAGATCGGAAACTCCCCTGCCCCGGGATCACAAATTGGGTCAAGGTCTGGAATTAAATCCACCCGCCCACCCAGATACAAACTATATTTCCCACATCAGGCAAGCGCCTCAAGAGACAGTACATCACTATTGGGCCAGATTCCTCCTTGTAATGAACAAGGTCAAGGACTGTCGCGAGGAAGATGCAATTTCGTTTTTTGCAATAATTGCACGGACAAGGGAGTCC